>CAUYRT010030582.1:0-30336 GCA_963574885.1 Lepilemur ruficaudatus
ACCATGCCCGGCTAATTTTTTCTATATATTTTTAGTTGGCCAATTAATTTCTTTCTATTTTAAGTAGAGACAGGGTCTCGCTCTTGCTCAGGCTGGTTTCGAACTCCTGACCTTGAGCGATCCGCCCGCCTCGGCCTCCCAGAGTGCTAGGATTACAGGCATGAGCCACCGCGCCCGGCCAGCAAAGGATTTTAAACAGCACAGAATTCCCACATAAGGCGCTGGTTGACTAGACTGTGGTACTTGTAGCAGCTGGAGTAGGACAGAGTAAGTAGTTCTGTATCTCTGCATATTGCTAAGGAGTGATGGCCAGGGTGTGTAATTAAATGGAAACTCACAGGTGGAGAACAGTGTCTGTGCTACCTTTAAAATGGGGAGACTATGAATATATAGATGTTTTCACATATCTTAAAATGGAAGGAGAAGCCATACTTTTTTTTTCTAGAGCTACCTGTGGGAGTCAGGATGGGGGGAGAAATGTCAAAGTTAGACTTCTGACTCTACCTTGTTTTGTAGATTTGACTTTGGAAATGTGTAGATCTTTTACATCATTATAAAACAAGATGAAGTGAAAGTTTATGACTTCTAAACATTTTGATAATTATCAAATTTTTCTCTAAACAGTTTGTACCCTGTTCACCTTCTGTCAGTACTTGAGGAGAACACTTTTCTCCCACGGGTTTGCCAACGTTGGATTATCTTTTAACACTTTGCCAGTCCCGTGGGTGAAAAGTAGATTGCCATTTTCATGTGCATTCTCTGATGACTGAAGAGAGTAAGCAGTTTTTTATTTGTTTATTAGCCTTTTTGTATTTCTTTGGTGAAATGCAAGTTCACAGCCTTTTTTATATCAGGAAGATTTTTTCCTGCTGATTTATAAACTCTCTATATTGTGGCTATCATTTTCATTTGTTGATTATTAACGGGTTCATGGCCTCATCTCCAGGTCAGGCCCAGACTACAGTAGCTGTTTTTCTTCTGCTGTCTCATATTGATGTTTTCTGCAAGAACATTTATGTGCGATACTTGCTCATGTTGTTCTGCAGTTAGCTGTGGGCCGGACTTCACTGAGTGTGCAGGTGCTGGGTGGCAGCATCTGGGCTCTCTGAAGCAACACAACTGTTTTCCTCTGTTTGCTTCTCCGCTTCTCCTTTTTTTTTTTTAAATGTCCTAGGGCTTAGTACCCTGTGTAAGTAGTAATGAATGTCCACTTAAGTTGATTGCCAATAAACAAATTTCATTGTCATTTTGGTTTGAGATTATTCTTGATTTTTAGTGACCCATGACAACCGTTTTTCTGTTCTGTCCAATGTGAATGCTTGAATGAAACAGTAATTTTTCATTACGTACACACACACACACATATATTTTGGAGGTAGATTTTTAAAAAGTGCTCATAGCTGTTATCACTTGCCCTTTGTTCACAGATATATTGAACATGTTTCTTTCTGCAGGTCATCACTCCGTGCAGGAAGCTCATTTTGTGCGCTGATAACAGGAAAGAAATGGAAGATTGGATTGCAGCTCTGAAGACTGTCCAGAACAGGGAGCATTTCGAGGTTAAAAAAGAAAAACATCCTTCTGTAAATGCTTGTTGCCTCCGTAGCCCCTACCCTAAAGTCCTGCCGTTTGATACCTGTTCTCAGCAATGTTTTAATTATAAAATTAAGGCTGCTGCTTGTCCTTTCTGCAGACCTTCCCACCATGACCCTGTCCTTTGTAAACCTTTCTCCTCCCCTTTCTTGGGTACTTTGTTTAATCCTGTCCAAATTGCCACACTTAAGAATTTCAAGGGGACATCTTATCTTTGCCATCTTCGTTCCTTTCTTCCAGCCCACCCAGTACAGCATGGACCACTTCTCAGGGACACACAATTGGTATGCCTGTTCCCACGCGAGGCCAACCTACTGCAACGTGTGCCGGGAGGCTCTGTCTGGGGTCACGTCCCACGGGCTGTCCTGCGAAGGTACGGGTGATGTGTTTGTTGTTCTGTTGGGAAAGGTGGCCTGAGGTTTTACTTGATAAAGCTTTGGAAATCCAAACACAGTCACCATAAATAAGCCATGGCCTCCCGGTCAGTCAAGGGTGAAGTGATTTCTGTGACTCTGTTTATTTTACCTACTGAGGAGTCCTTGTTAAGTCATTTTTTATAGTGCTCGGACAAAGTAAAAAGAAGGGCTGTGGTGGTGAGGAGAAACAAAGAGGGAACATGGCGAACGCAGAGGGAAAGATATTTTTTAAATACTGCTTGGCCCCCGGGAATGATATTCCCCTGTCCGGGTAAACTGGGTCGTGGTTATGTGGATTGAAAGCGTCTTACAGACATCGAGGTCAGGGCCACATGTTTGGGCGAGGGAGTCTGATGTGGGGCAAGGCCAGTGGTCTAGAGTAGGGATTCCAGGCTATGGCTTGTGGCCAAACTCTGCCTGTTTTTATACAGCTCTCAAGCATAAGACTGGCTTTTACATTTTAAAATGGTTGGAAAAAAACAACAGTAATATTTTGGGACACATGGAAATTCCATGAAATAAAAATTTCACTGTCCACGAAAAGGTGCTGCTTTGGCTGCTTTCATGCCACGCGGATGGCAAGTTAAGCAGTTGTGACGGAGGCCGCACGTGGCTTGCAAAACCTAAAACGTTCACTCCCTGGCCCCTTACGGAAAGTTTGACGCCTCTCGTCCGTCCTTGATGTCTGCTCTCACTTCTGCCTCTCGTGCCCCTGCCATCAGCCTCTCAGCAGGTCCCAGTAGTTCAGTTACAAAACGGGGAGAGCTGTTGGTTCCTTTCCTGACTCTCCTAGGCCTGGACAGTTCTCATGACCCTGTCTGCTCAGCTTGGGAAGCTCTTGCCACAGATGAAGCCTGCAGGCTCATACGTCCCTTCTCTTTCAGTGTGCAAATTTAAGGCTCACAAGCGATGTGCTGTGCGAGCGACCAACAACTGCAAGTGGACCACACTGGCCTCCATCGGGAAGGACATCATCGAGGACACAGACGGGGTATGTCAGGGGGCCCCGCCATGCCCCTGCTGTTTCATTCAGGATGGTCACCCTGGGATCAGGTGTCACATGGACAGTATGTGGGGGCCCTGTGCCTCTGGCAGCATGTGGTGGGATGGCCCCTCATAGGCCCTGCCCTGTTCTCTCCTCACTGGGCGGCAAGGAAGGAGCTTGTTGGGAAGAATGCCTAGTCCGAGTTCACAAAGGGCATTTCTGCCCCTGGGCTCCCAGCTGGCCTTGGGGCAGAGCTCTGGGAACGTCCCCAACACGTGTCTCTGCTCGGTTGCAGATTGCCATGCCCCACCAGTGGCTGGAAGGAAACCTGCCTGTGAGCGCCAAGTGCACGGTGTGTGACAAAACCTGCGGCAGCGTGCTGCGGCTGCAGGACTGGCGCTGCCTCTGGTGCAAGGCCATGGTGAGCGTGGGCCCTGTGCCCAGGCCGGTGGGGATGGGTTTGCTCCCCATCGGCCCTCGAGGGCCTTACACCCCCATGTCTTGTGCTGGGGCTTTACCTTCTGAATCCTGGTACATTCACCCTGGAGGCCCCTCCAGCTCTGAGAGTCTGGGTGTTGAACTGTCTGGTGACTTGACCTTCCCTTTTCCGTCTGGTCGTTCTCGTTATTGACTGGTTTTTGTGTGTGTGTGTTCCTTTCTTTTGAGTTTAGTACTGCGTTGTAGATATATGCAAATGTCTGTTTTCATGACACGTCACATCTTCATCATACAGCACCATAGCCAGGCTGTGCAGGGGTCATCTGGGACAGGTTAGCTGACGATCTCTGTGGTATGGGAGCAGGAAAGCAGGAGAGGCTTTTCTGAGAGGTTCACTCTCGGGTGATGTTTATAGCGGCCACAGCAACGTCGGAGAGGGAGGAAAAGCAATGGTGTCACCTGTGGGTCTCCTCTCAGGTTCTGGGTGTGGTCATTGCCCTGTTGGGTGAGACGTGCTGCAAGGGACAGACGTGGGGAGTCTCTGCACTCACTGCTGGGACTGTCATTGGCAAGAAGCTGCTGCAGCTACCTGATAAGAATGCCTGCCTGCCAGGAGGAAGCCTGGCACCTAAAGCCATCTTGCCCCAAGAGCCCTTAATCCAGTCCTGAAAGTAAATGTTAGTGGTGCCTGAAGGGGCCAGGGGTCAGGCCAGGACTGTAGCTCATACAGTGTGAACCATGGCTGACTCCCACCCGGTGTTTCCGTGTCGTGCCTTCTCAAGCGCAAAGCCAGGACGTGGTGTTCTGCTGGGAGCAGGCCGGCCCCACTGAGGCTGCCTTATCAGCTGCAGGACAGGGGCATTTCTGGTGTGTGTGAAGGTGACCCTAGTAGCACGTGGATTGTTATTTCAGGTGCACACGTCGTGTAAGGAATCCTTGCTGACCAAGTGCCCGCTGGGCCTGTGCAAAGTGTCGGTCATCCCACCCACAGCGCTCAACAGCATCGACTCTGACGGTGGGTACCAAGCACCTGCCCTTCTCACCTGCACCCACCACCTCCTTCATGCTCCAGGGTTGGTTAGCTTGGTGGGGTGTGGTCAGCAAGAGGTCAGGCACCGCCGCTGGGTGGGGAGCTGCGCAGAGGTGGTAAACGGCGCCCTGACTTCAGGGCATTGACATTAGACACACTTGAGACCTGAGGCTGGTCCTTTCCTTGGAGGTGAAGACCCTGGGCTATCTGTTGGCTGTTGAGTGGATGGAGTCTTCCATGAGACAGAGCAGCTGGGCCCATCTCTGTCTGGCAGATGCTGCATGCTGGCTTGTAGCCACTCTCACCACCCCTGGGACACATGTCACATGTTGACAAGTACCAGTGGAGGGATGGGAGTGCTGGGGTCTGTGGCTGAGGAGAATCAGCTTTACCAGACCAGGGGCCAGAGGAGACAGCAGCAAGGTGGAACTTGGACTCCTTGTGGAGATGGCGCCCTTCCTCACACATGGGGAACGGCCCTGTGGACCTGTGTTCACTTACCTCTCCCTGACTTGTGGGGTGGGCACGTGTCAAGTGTGTGTCCCTTGGGGTATCTGTGGTTGCTTATTCTATCAGCAGTGCCCCCAGCATCTTCTGTGGCTTATAGATTTTCCTCTGTCCTGTTCATTCTTGCATCCAGGGTTCTGGAAGGCCAGCTGTCCTCCGTCTTGCACAAGCCCACTGTTGGTCTTTGTCAATTCAAAGAGTGGGGACAACCAGGGTGTGAAGTTCCTCAGAAGATTCAAACAGCTGCTGAACCCTGCCCAGGTCTTTGACCTCATGAATGGAGGACCACACCTCGGGTAGGAAGCTTATAAAATATATCTTTATTGGAGTTTTAAAAATTTTGTAGATAATGTGCACTTATGAAAAAATCAGCAAAGACACAGAAATTTTTAAATAGGAAAGGAAGCCAGGTACAGTGGCTCATGCCTACATAATCTCAGCACTTTGAGAGGCCAAGGTAGGAGGATCACTTGAGGCCAGGAGTTCAAGACCAGTCTGAGCAGGGCAGTGAGACCTTACCTCTACAAAAAACAGAAAAATTAGCTGAACGTGGTGGCTTATGCCTGTAATCTCAGCTACTTGGGAGGCTGAGGCAGGAGGATCGCTTGAGCCCAGGAGTTTGAGGTTGAAGTGAGCTATGATGATGCCACCGTACTCTAGCCTAGGCCATAGAGTGAGACCCTGTCTCTAAATAAATGAAAGGAAGGAAGGAAGGAAGGTAGGTTGGTTGAGCCACCTCCTCCCCAATTTGTACTCACAGAGGTAGCCACTCTTAGTTAATAGAGTGCATGTCTGTCAGCTTTCTGCACGCACACACCTTTTAAACCAGACAGGATCCTGCTGTGCCTGCTGTTAGGCAGGTGCTTTCCACCTGTATCTGCATACAGCACTGTGGGGGTGTTTTCACGTCAGTGTCTGCAGATCTGCCTCATTGTTTTTAACGGCTGGTCAGTCCTGAGGAAGAAGCTTTCTTCCAGCGAGGCTGAAGGGGCGTGTGTTTACATCGGGACACGAGAGGCCGCTTGGGTGCCTGTGCTGTGAGGCAGGAGACGTACGCGGGCCTGGGGGCTCAGGGCAGAGGGATTATGCTGTTCATGTGCTCTCTGGAGAGCTGCGTGGGTTCTTTCTGGTTTCGTACTTTCTGTAGGTAGAAAGCATTTGCTTCCATGAATTCTGCCATTTGACTGAATCCCTTCTTTGTTTGGAAACACCAGTTCCAAGCAGGAGCTCTGAGAGACTCACTGGCACTTCAGGGAGATTGTCCAGGTTGTGCTGGACGGTGCTCGAAGAACCTGCTGTCGAGTGTGTGTGTTCCTGGGAGGAATCTAGGGAGGGTTGCGTGTGGAGCCAGGTGCTGTCACGATGTGACCCTGGGCCGACTCTCTGCCTGTCCTCAGCAACGTGCCTGGGGCTGGGAAGGAAGACGCTGCTCCTCGCTGGTCCTCTGGTGTCTTCCAGGTTGATTTCCCCTCACAGCAAGGCGCTGTTGGAGAACAAATGGTAGCACTTGAGCCTGTTTCCTCAAAGGCAGCGCGTCCAAACTCTCTGCAGCTAGACTTCTTATCTGCATGACGCAGGGTCACACTCTCCGCTAGGATGATAAATAATTTTAGTTAGAAAGTGGGGAAGTGGAGTTGCCATACATCCCTTGTCACGACACACCGAGCAGGCTCAGGTTGTTACGAGACTTGGTGCCAGGGGTGCTGGATAAATGCCTTGGAATGGCTTTGGGCAGGGCAGACTACATGGCAGAACTTGAGAGTAATGCTAATTTGGGCATGTGTGTGTGCCTCCACGATTCGTGGTTGGAATTAAACGTAAGATGAGACGACTTAGGAGCCCTCAGAGACATAAGGGGGTTGATCCATCATAGTCACTTCCTGTGTCCGGGGAGCAGCTCGTCCCACACAGTCCATCACACGGCCTAGAGCTGCCGCTTTGTCATTGAGATTTCCAGCCTTGACCTCTCACCCCTCCTCCCGAGAGCAGGGATGTGCCAAGGCTGGGCTCCGTGCAGACCCTGACCTGCCTGCGTCACCGTGCCTGCCTGTCTGCTGAGCGCTGGCTCTGGTCTGGTGCTGAGCTAGAAGCAGGTGCACAGGTGGTCATGTGGGGGCATGGACACATGTGGGCCGTCGGGAGTGTGTGGCAGGGTGGTCTGTCATCCAGTGCGTGATGTACACCTTCTTTGGAAACCCAGAGAGGGGTCTTATAAATCAAACTGGGGCTCTGTTAGTCTCCCCGTGGAGCTGGCATTTGAGGAGCTCCCGATGGCTGCAGGGGAGGTTGGGAGCCTTCCAGGCAGAGGGTGCTGCCCATGCAGATGCATAGCAGGAGACAGCGCCATGGGACACTGGGCCAGGGAGTGGCAGGCACTGGGCAGAAAGAGGCAGCTGGGGTCAGGGAGGGCTGCAGGGGCTGGCCGAGAGGTTTGACCCTTTCCTGACATGAAGGGCAGCCTCATGAAGTGAGACGCTTGGCAGGAGTCACGTTTCAGAAGGATCTCCCTGGGAGCTCAAGTGGGAGGTGTCCAGGAAGAGTGACAGGTGGATTGGGAGGCTCCTGTGACTCCACGAAAGCATGGTGGGGGCCCGAGCCAGCTGTGGTGTGTGGGAGTGGAGGAGGGCCAGCTGAGAGGAGGCAGGTCAGGCCTACAGACTGTCGGTGGTGGCACTGCCATTCTTAGAGGAGGGGCAGGTCCTATTGGAGGCGCTGTGGGACTCCACAGTTGTGTGTTCTGGTGGACAGGTGTAAGTGTTGGCTTTCAGGAGCCTGGGGTCAATTCAGGGTCATTAGCACCTTCGTGGCCCTTGAAGCCAAAACACGGATGGGGCCATGCAGGAAGAGGGTGAGGAGGGAGTAGCCGCAGCAGTGGGGCCCGAGTGGGGATGCTAGGAGCCAGGAGGGGAGCAGGCATGGGTCCCCCAGCCCAGACGACCCAGTGGCCCAGGCCGTACGTGCTGCAGAGTGGATATGGCATCTGTCAGCCTGGGGCTCTGACGTAACCAGAGCAAGTGCCGGGTAGGACCTGACTGCGGGCCTGGGGACAAGTGGGTGCTGGGGCTGCAGGTGCAGGGCGGTCCAGGGGCATGGTGGGAAGGTCGGCAGAAGCTGCATGTGGATGGGGCAGGTGAGGGACAGTAGTGTAGGCTGGGCTTGTGCATCTGTGGCTGGGGCTGCAGAAGCTGTGCTCACAAACCCGGCAGGGCCTGGCATCTGAGCAGGATGAAGTGTTGGCACACCATCGAGTCTGCGGTGTCTGCTAAGGATCCAGTGGCTCGTCTTTCAGCGTCATCTCTGGCTCGTAGGGGCTGGGGCCCTGGTTGGAGGGGCTGGGTAGGCCCCAGAGCCACCTCGACAAAGCAGACCTGAGCACAGGGGCTGTGTAGACAGTTGGTGTCGCATGTCAGAGCCTCTGCACACCTGCACTTGACCTCTGGCGCAGGCCAGCTGTGAGGAGCACAGATACAGCCAGCCAGGACTGACAAGCCCGTTGTGTGTCCTACAGCGTGCATGTCGTTCCACCGACTTTCTCTTTTCTCTGCAGCTTACGGTTATTCCAGAAGTTTGACACATTCCGGATTCTGGTTTGTGGCGGGGATGGCAGTGTTGGCTGGGTCCTTTCTGAAATTGACAGCCTCAACCTTCACAAACAGGTACCTGGACACGAGGAAGCCCAGCCGCGGGGAGAGGGTGCCCAGTTAGAGAGGTCATGCCGTCTCAGCTCCTTTTCATCTCGGGGCGCCTGTTCTCAGACGGGGGCCAGCACAGGTTGTGTGGATTGTGGCCGGGCAGGAGGGGAGCGCGGAGGCCCAGGGGCCCCGGCCTTGACTGTGAATGGGAAGTGCGCAGTCAGAAGTGGGGGCCACAGAGAGAAGAGTCCTTGAGGAACCTAGGTGGGGAGCAGGTCTGGGGGGCCGTTGCCCCTCCTGTCGGCTCTTAATTGGGTACTGACTTGTGGCTTGATGCCTCTTGCTTGTGAGGAGGGGACAGAAATATGCTTTTCTCAAGTCAGAGTTATGGGTCACTAAACTTAGTTTTTTGTATTAAAATAAAAATAGACTTTTGTGTTCACATGTTCATTGAATTTTCATTCCCAGCTGCTGCTCTCCCCACGTGATTAGCCACAGCTGACATTTCGCTGACTCTCAGGCGTCTGTTACGATACATACGTGTATGCGTAGTGCAGTTTAGTTTAAATGGACCCGTATTGCCCACGCTGTGCTGTCACTGCATTTTAAAAATCACTAGTATGTGGACACCTCGTGCTCTGCGCCTGTAAATAGGGATGTGGGTGGGAGTTTCCCACTGACGGAGCTGGGAGCCCTGGGCTAGCTCACCTCCCCCACGGTGGGCGCTCAGACTGCTTCGCAGGGACAGCGGTGGCGGAACCAGGTATACGAGTCCCAGTTATCGCCTCTTTTGAAGCGCACCAAAATTTAAACATTGAGGTGCGTCGCCGCACTGCCTCCGCCAGGGCTAGTAGCCTGTCCTTTCCCACACGCTGTGTGTTCGTGCCTTCAGGTTTTGCCCAGCTAAGTGGACAGTAAAATAAATGTCTTATTTTGATTTAATTACTAGTGAAGTCGAACATGTGAGTTGATGATGAAGTTTTAAGTGAATTGCCTGTTCATGTTTTTTTTTGCCTCATTCTGTCGTGGGAATACGCTCCTCTTTTTTAAAAAAGTTGATATCTACTAAGGATTATTGTTACTTGAACTCCTTACCTGTTATTGCAGGTATTTTTTTCCTGGTTTGTCATTTGTCTTCAGTATCCTTGGTTTTTGATTTTTTGTTTGTCTTCAAGATTTTTGTCATTTTTGTCATATTGAGAGACCCATTTGCCAATATTATGAAGATTTTTGTATTTTTTAATACTGTTTATTATAGTCTATTTAAAAAAAACTCCAGTCTTCTGTGTGACTTGAATGTATTTTCCGGTGGTTTTGCATTCTCTCCCCAGCCCTGCCCACTCTGGCATTTACTGGGGTGGTGGTGGCCGAGGGCCGGCGTGACCACGGGCCGGCTGCTCAGGAAAGAGAAATAGTGCCGCCTGGTGGTGGGTTGGAGCAGTCCACTCGGGTCCAGTTTCAAGTTTTGTTGAATTCGTGGATCATTTTCAAGTTCACTATGGCTTGTTAGGAAAACAGTGAAACCTTGTGGTTCATTTTCACCCGTGAACATGATCTCCTTTGATTTTTCTGTGGCACTTGATGCTCCGCCGCTCCCTCTGTGGGACCCCAGCACCCTTGGTGTTTCTTCTCCTCCTAGCCTCCCCATCTCTGTAGGGGCTTCTCCCGCCTCACCCTCCCTCTAAAGGCTGTGTCCTCAGAGCCCTGCTGGGCCTCTCCTCCTTCACATTCCTCCTCAGAGGACAGCTCAGCAACTCACAGGGCTTTGGCTGCCATCTCTGTCCTTGAGGCCCCTGGGCTCTCTGGCTGTCTCACGGTGGGGCGAGCTTCCAACACCAGCTGTCACTCAGCCTCAGCCTCATTCCTTTCCCTGGAGTCTGGGGACATTGCCATGCAGATGTCCGAGCCAGAAATCTGACAGTGGTTCTTGATTCCATCTTCTTCCTCACCGTTTCTCGCTAATTGCTGGGCTCAGTCCTGTCATCCCACAGTCCCCTGCCCACTGCCATGTCCCCAGTCAGAGCCACCTACATGGTGAGGAGCGTCTGTGCTGAGCCCCTGGCCTCTGTCCCTCCACCACTCAGCCAGTGACCTTCCTGGGGAAGTTGTGCCCACACATCCCGCTAGCTTTCTGCAGTGGCTTCCTTGGCTTTAGGAAAGGTTACCAGAGCCCCAGATTTGGCTCCTTTTCTCAGGTTCTTTCTCTTTCCTCGGTGCCCTCCCTGATGAGCTCCAACTTGCCAGTTCACAGGTGTGTCACCTTGCTACCTAGAACACCACCTGCACCTGCACACGCCCTGCCTTTTCCTTTAGGCCTCTAGGAAACCCTCACTGAGGCCCCAGCCCTTCTGGGCACCCGTCAGCACTGGGCCCTCTCCATCTGTGTGTTGGGCTCTGCTGTCCTTGCCCACTCCTGCCTGCTGCCCTCCCAGACCGAGCTCTTGATGAGGTGGTACCTTGCATTGTGCTTGCTGTCCCCACACAGTGGCAGGGCCTCGTGTGTGGTCACTTGCAGCTGGGAACGGGCCTGTGCGGTGCTGCAGGGAGGACTGCAGGCCTGATGACTGGCTGGTCGCTGCGCTGTCGGAGGTGAAGGCTGGAGAGTTCTGGGGCAGCCAGTGTCTGGGGGTCTCCTGAGCACTCAGCCGGCGTGGTGGGGATTCCGTGTGCAGGGTGGGGCCTGAGCAATGCACAGAGTCTGTTTGGGGAATGGCAGGTAGGCGGGTAGAGACTGAGCCCTGGGGCGTACGTGCTCAAGTGTGATGTTTAGGCTGTGGATGGTCCTGGCCCCTTTTCTTGATAGGATTTAGAAGCCGCTGAAGATGTTTTTAGAGGAGTGAAGTGATACTAGTGATGTTTTTGGAAGAAAAATTTGACATTAGTAAGATATTGTAGTGGATGGAGAGACAGGTGGTGGGGACTTACAGAATGAGCCTCGGGGTCGTGGTCATTGCAGTGAACGTGGGAAGGAAGGGGATTTGGGGAATATATATCAGAGAGGTCCCAAGGGGTTGATTGTCAAACTGTGACCACAGCTGAGAGACATGGGAGAGGGAGGGGTCGATGACCCTGGCATTTTCTGTCAGATAACAAAGACCATCTGTCCGCTCTGGTGGGCTCTGCCTGTATCGTAGCTGCACGGTTCTAGATGAGCTCTCTCACACTCCTAACTTAGCTGTCGTTGCAGGTAACTAGGAGGGCCAGTGCGCTGGGAGGCGGTTCTTATTCCCAGGTGCTTGACTGCCTTCTCCCCACGGTTTCTGTTAGTGTCAGCTGGGCGTGCTGCCGCTCGGGACAGGGAACGACCTGGCGCGTGTGCTGGGCTGGGGCTCGGCCTGTGACGATGACACCCAGCTGCCCCAGATCTTGGAGAAACTGGAAAGAGCCAGCACCAAGATGCTGGACAGGTGAGTGTTCTAGTGCCATGTGAGTGGAAGGTCTTCTGAGAGACAGGCCGCCTTGACCAGTGTTCTTCACCTGGGATCTGTGGTGAAATTATTTGTGAAAATTTGACCTTGAGTATATATCATTCTTTTATGATAGCCTTTGATTTTTGATCAGATGATGAAAAGGATAAAAACAAAACAGGTTAAGAATCATGCCCTAGAATGGTCAGATCTTATGAGGCCAAACCTAAATCCGTCAGGGTGCTTCAGTCTAGCATCTGATACCCATCGGCAAAGTATTCCTTGTTGTGTGTTGGAGCGATTCCATTTTCTCATATCCTATTCTCAGAAGTAATTTTGGGGACTTGTCCTCTAGTGCTTAAAGATACCCCTTGGCACCCTCCCTGAGTGAGGTACTTGTAGCTGTGAGCTAGATGCCTGACACTCTGCAGGTATCCAGCAGACGCTAACCCAGCCTCCCGCAGGACCCTGGAGCTCTGATTCCAGGTGGGCTTGCAACACCCCCACCTCCTCAGGGCCTCCCCGATGTGCCTCTGGGGCCCGAGAAGGGCTGGTGTGGACCAGCTCTCTGAAGGAGGGTAAACCGTTTCTCCCAGAAGCAGTGTAGGGTGTATTTCTCCCTTTCAACGGAGTGGTGGTGCCTGGTGCTTGTGGAGGGGAGACCTTTGTTCTCAGCCAGGTGAAGAGCTGGGCCACCGATGCAGAACCAAGACAGAGGGCTTAAAATTGAAGTTGCAAGACCCCAGGCCACGGAAGGGAGGGTGCTGGGTCTGCCCTTGGGGGTTGCCTGTCCCGCCCCTGCTCACGGAGGGTGGAGCTGACCTTGTGCGTGTGCAGGTGGAGCGTCATGGCGTACGAGACCAAACTGCCCCGGCAGGCCTCCTCCTCCACCGTCACCGAAGACTTCAGCGAGGACTCCGAGGTATGCCAGGCTGCTGTCCACAGCCTGCCTAGTGATCTCACTGCCTTACCTGGCCGTTCCCACTGCCTCCCCACCCTGCAGAGGTTCTAGGCCCACCCCAGGCTGAGCTGGCTGCCGAGCAGATTCTCACTCCCCTTGGCAGAGGATTTTAGGCCTTGTGACATCTGGGGGTTTCCTGAGGTCATCACCAGGCCTGGGATCTTCCCACGGGCCTTTCCCATGACCTCCCGCTCTCGGTGCCTCCCTCAGCTCCTCAGCGCCCCCTGTGTGGCCTGTGCTCGTTCCCTCCCTGTCCTTGCCCTGTGCCTGGAATGCCGGTCGTTCCTCAGCGCCCCGCTCCCCTGTGGCATCCCGGCCCCTTTGGTCAGCCTGCTCTAGGCCAGCTTTGAGTTCTTTGTGTTGGGTGGTGGTTTAACTCTCTTACACATCCCCTCGGGGCACAGACTGACTTTTCTTCCTCCATACCCTGCTCTGACAGTGGCGGTGCAGTCCTAGCCGTGCTCACGCCCACTGGGCGGGTGGCCACCAGCTACGTGTGAGCCGGACGCTGCCCAGGGCAGTCCCCATTGGGTGGGGCTGGGCAGTGGGAGGAGGGAGTCTTTGTCAGGGGCAAGGGCAGCAGTCTGCACATGAGGCCGCTTCCACACGGCCTTGTGAGCCAGGAAGGCGGTGTGTGGTTTTGAGACAATTTTTTTTTTTGTGAGGACGAATAAGTGTGCGTGGAAAGACCGAAATATTTACTATTTGGCCATTAGTAAAGTTTGCTGACCCCTGGGCTAGGTCCTGAAGAGTGCAGTTATCACACCCACACGGAATAGAGCTCAGAGCCAGAGGCAGCTGGTGAGGAGAGTGATTCACATCGAGAGAGAGACAGAGCGCGCGCGCGCACACACACACACACACGTGCACACACACACACACACACGCACGCCATAGCATTCGCAACCAGATGGAAGGTGAGGTCTCTGCTGTGAGCAGAACCTAAACCAAGGAGCCTGCTTACCGGCGGCTCCCCTACCATAGGATGAAAAGGGAGTAAAGGCTGACGTTCCTAGCACAGGCTGGTGTGGTGATCTCAGATTCAACGCTTGTGAGCTGTTCGTACATTTTTACATCTTTTTCTTCGTTGAGATCCACCCTTTCCATTTGTTCATCATACAGCTTGATGAAGCTTTTGAAATCTGTCACAAAGCACTGGTGAATCTCAGGTTAGGATTTGGAGTCGCAGCTTTGCAGGGCGGGACAGTATCTGTTAGGAGAGAATCAGGGTTGTATGCCTCCAGGGAAGCTGGTGAGAGTTTCACCAGGGCTCAGGAGCTTTGGGTCACAGAGGCTAACAGGCCCCCACCCTGTTTTGGGGAGATTGCAGGTGCAGCAAATTCTCTTCTATGAAGACTCAGTTGCAGCCCATCTTTCTAAAATCCTGACCTCGGACCAGCACTCGGTGGTGATCTCCTCAGCCAAGTGAGTGCCTGGCAGCAGCAGCGGGGAAGGCAGGGCTCGGGCAGGCGGGCGCCCGGGGCCCAGCCTGGAGCCCTCTCTCTAGACGTGTCCTTTTGTCTCCCCGACTAGAGTGCTCTGCGAGACAGTGAAGGACTTCGTGGCCCGGGTGGGGAAGGCCTATGAGAAGACAACCGAGAGCTCAGAGGAGTCAGAGGTCATGGCCAAGAAGGTCCGTACCTGGGCGGGGGCGGGGCTGGGGGGTCGTTGCGATGCGGAGAAGTGCGCTCTGCATGCCGCTGCGTTCCTGTCTAGTGCTCTGTCCTGAAGGAGAAGCTGGACTCGCTCCTCAAGACCTTGGATGATGAGTCCCAGGCCTCATCCTCGCTGCCCAACCCACCCCCAACCATCGCCGAGGAGGCTGAAGACGGTGACGGGCCGGGCAGCGTCTGCAGCTCCACTGGGGACCGCTCGGTGGCAATGGCCTGCCCGGCCCGGCCGCAGATATTCCGGCCCCGAGAACAGCTCATGCTAAGGGCCAATAGCCTGAAGAAAGCGATTCGCCAGATCATTGAACACACAGAGAAAGGTAACTGGTCTCTTGCTGAGAGGTGGCTTGCTTCAGGCAAGCGCTGGCATTCTCGGTGTTCCCTTGAATGTGGTGACAGAAAGGTACACACTGGGACACCACTGTGGCCTGTGGGCTTCAGACCCCAGGTGCCTCTCCTGGCCCTCACTGTCTTCACTGTGAGCACACGGACTGCCCCCCACCTTAGTGGAAGCCTTGAGGTCACAGCGTGCCCGCTCAGCCGCGGCCCCCAGGCTGCTCCGGGCCCCTCTCCGGCACTTGCCTTCCTTCCTCATCGTTTTTAGCTTCTCGGTCTCCTCCTCCCAGCCTGTGAGCACAGATGCCCAGGGGCTTCGTACTGACCTGTGCAGGGCCAGGAAGAAGGCGGGTGGGCTGGGAACTTAGCGGTCTAAAGCTTCAGCCAGAGGACATTCGATGGAAATGGGGAGGGGAACTCGGGCTGATGTTGTCCTTGCTGTAACACCCGCGTGCTCAGTTGCAAACTTTCCTTGCACAGCTGTTGATGAGCAAAACGCCCAGACCCAAGAGCAGGAGGGGTTCGTGCTGGGTCTCTCTGAGTCGGAGGAGAGGACGGACAACAGGGTGTGCTCACCACTGTCCCAGAGCGAGAGCTGTGGGGCCACTAAGGGGAGGAGCCAACGCAAAGGTACCAGCCTTGTCCCTCTTCCCTCAGTGCTGCCATAGAGCTTGGGTTGTGGTGAGACCTGGTGCGCGTGCAGTGGAAGTTGCAGGGTGCTTTCCCATGACGGCTTTGGCCGTTTGGCTGTGTAGACGCACAGCCCATGGCCTGTTTCTGTGCACTGGGGTTTATCTAGTGGATGCCAGGAGAACCAATGGGACCTGCTGCCAGCAGGGAGAGGACCCTCCTTGCTGAGGAGTGCCTGGTGTCTTGCCCTCGCTTGCCTTCCTCAGAACCTCACTGTGCATGAAGAACTGCTCAGAAGGGGCTGTGTCTGACAGGGACGGACCCTTGCCCCTCCTGGAATCTGTGTGGAGGGCACTGTCAGGCCACTAGGAGCAATGCTCAGAGTTGACACCGTGGCCATTAGATCGCTACCCCTCAGAGCTCTGCCATGCATGCACTCCATCTTCCATGGCCCAGACTGAGATTAGGGGCCACCCCCCCCCACTCCTGTGCCACCATCTCGGCCTGTGTCACCCTCCAGATGAACCCAAGCCCTTAGTGTGTCACTCAGCCCTGCTCTCCCCTCTGCCCCCTCACTCGGGGCCTTCTTTGTCTCACGTGCTTCCCACGGGCTGACCGGTGGTCTGTCACCTGCCTCCCCACCCCTCCGCCCCCTGTTCATTTTGCTGGTGGGCCCCCAGGGTTTCAGCAGTGTTCTATGTTGAAGGGTCGTCAGGTTTTCTGTTCTGTTGTCGCAGTGTCTAAAGCCCCCTGTGAAAAGCTGATCAGCAAAGGAAGTTTGTTGCTGGGCAGCTCTGCTTCTCTTCCTCCCCAGTCGGGAAGCCGGGACGGCCTGCCCGCGCTGAACACCAAGATCCTGTACCCAAGTGAGTGTCCCCTCCCAGCTGGGCCAGCGGGAGGGCCAGCCAGGGGACCCTTACGCAGCGGCTGGGCGCTGGAAAGGAAGGAGTAAGAGAGGGTCACTGCCTTTGGGGAGTTGCTAGGCCCCGGGAACGGCAGTTTAAAGGTGTGCGTGATGTGTGAGAAGTGCCCTTTTAAATGAAGGGCGTGCAATGCCCAGACAGCGGCCTGGGAGGCCCAGAAGGCCTCAGTGGGCAGGCAGCGCTCGAGTCAGTGAGCTGCCTGCCTGGGGAGGGCAGGGCGGCCACTGTGACGAGGGAGCGGCGCAGCTCCATTGCTTCCATGAGCAGCAGACGCAGGAGAGCGCGGGTCTGGTCACCCGGAGTGTTGCTTGATGTTTCTGTCTCATGAATTTAGCACCATTTTTAGGTGTCTCATAGGTGTTGGTTTCTACTGCCCAGTATGGTTTTGTTCCACATATATGGGTTGATGTTGGCAATTTTTGACCTGAGACTGTTAGTTGTGAAAATTTGGACAGGCTTGTGCATAATTTTGGACGTGTCTAGTTGTAATGATGTTCTGCAGACTGCAAGTCCCTTGGCCTCAAAGACGCGAGTCTGTCAGGTCTGTGGATCTGACCAGCATCCCCTCCTGATTGTGTCTCCTGCAGGTGTTCGGGCCGGCATGTCCGGGTCCTTGCCGGGGGGCTCCGTCATCAGTCGCTTGTTAATTAACGCCGATCCCTTTAACTCTGAACCAGAAAACCTGTGAGTATGAGTAAGTGAAGCAGGCACAGTGTTTGGAGAATGCTGAAGCGTGGAAAAGGGGTTTCAGAAGTAACTAGCAGCATTAGCGAGCAGCTGAGCAGCCGAGCCTTCTCCAGCTGGTGCTGGCTGAGAAGGAAAACCTAGGAGCAGGGCGGGCTCAGCTCAGGAGCGTGACTGGAAGCTGCAGCTGCCCGGAAGGCCAGGGCAGGGCCCTCGGCCGGCGCACAGTGTGTCCTCCCAATCTGAGTCGCCTTCTGCCGCCTTCCAGGGCCGTCGGTGGGCTCAGATGTGCCCCCGGCAGCCGCCTTTGCACCGGCCGTCCACGCTGTCCTCGGCTGCCCGTGATGATGGCTTTCCCCATAGCCACTTCTCTTTCGTACCCTCCCTCTGCTTTCCTTGTCTTGACATAGAATCTCAGATTCTGGGCTGCAAAGCCCACCGTGTGCTCTCCTCTGGTGCCTCACAGCCCCCCAGGGAGACACCGTCCTGTGTTTCAGCTCCGAGGAAGAATGCGGGGCTGCCGGCCTGCTCCTCCGGCTGTTTGCTGCCACCCTTTGGGGACACAGCCTTCTCCCTCTGCCCAGTTTCTCAGGCAGCGAGGACATTCACACAGCAGTTTAATGTAGTCATTTTGTGCATTAGAGACCACGGTGGAGACAAGTGGTGTTTTGAAAACGCATTCTTCTAGACTTTTCTTTCTTCTGGCTGATTGCAGGTTCTGGGCAGCTGGTGGCTGGTGACAGTTGAAAGTTGCCAACCATTTGTCTGGCGTGGTCAGGGACAGTGACAGTGAGCACTGTGTGGTTCACAGAGGCTCTGTGGCTTGGGGAAGCGGAGCTCTGGATTCCAGGTGCTGGCCTGCTCCTGGGCAGGTCTGCTGTGCCCCTACCTGCCTGGGCCTCCAGTCCTCAACCTTTGCGATGCCATTTTCCTCAGTAGGGCCAGGGCCGCAGTCTTCCTGATCTATCTAGATGCTAATCCTGTCTTTGGCTCCTTCATCTGACATTGCTGAGCTTCCACGCCCGGCTGAACCCATTGGTCTCTTCACCTCTCTCCTCTTCACGTGGGGAGACAACGCCATGCTCCCTTGCTTTCACCCTTGGTGGTGTGCTGGGGCCACGCCGGGTGGGCCCCAGGACTGTGGCCAGGGCCGCGGGGCCTGAGGGAGGCCTCGAGTCTGTCTCCCCTGCCCAGGCAGCTGCCACCCCTCTTCCCGCTGAGCCCGTGTCTCCACCTCCTCCCCTTGTCCCTGTGCCTTGTTTCTCTGGCTTGCATCTCTCTCTTCCCAGGACCTATAAATACTGGTCAGTCACATGGTCTTTGGCTTAGTAAACAGTTTTGCTCTCAGCCAGCTGTTAGGCACTTGAATTAGATACATCACAAAAACACTTCCAAGTGCTGATTGGTTCTCAGATCAGGCTGCCAAAGCTTAGTAAGCTAAAACGTGTCAGAATTTGGGTCCAGGCAGCATTCTGGAAACCCACCATCCTGCTGAGCCTCCATGGCAGCTTCCGCTGTGTGGCTCCTGCTTGCCGCTCCTCTGTTTCCCCGCCGGCCCTGGGCCCTGTGGCTGTGGAGGAGGCTCAGCCCTGGCACTGGGCAAGGCGAAGGCGGTGGGGCCCGCAGCCGGGTGGGGGTGAGAAGCCAGAATGAGACAGTCTCGTCAGCAGAGCATCCGGGCAAGGGGAAGTTTGTTGCCATGGGCCTGGGATGGACGTTTTCAATTCATTTTCCTTTTTCATTTGGTGACTGCTTTGATTGGGTCCAGGGACGTTTGAGAAACGTTTTGCGATCCAGGGTTCAAACATGTGTGTTTATGTGCCATAAAGATATCGTCACTTTTGACACCGCTGGTGGGAATGTAAAATGGTGTGCAGCTGCCCCAGGGGTTAAACCTGGAGCTTCCATATGACCCAGCAGTCCTGCTGCTGGGTGTATATACCCCAGAGGATTGAAGTTGTCTATGCTGGAACTTGGATACAAATGTTCATAAATAATAACCCAGAGTGAGACAGTCCATGTATCCATCAGCTGAGGAATAATAAAATGGGATATTACTTGGCAATGAAAATGAGGTACTGACACGTGCCACAACATGGATGAACTGTGAGCACGTCATGCTGAGTAAGGGAAAGGAGCCAGGCACGAAGACCACATCCTTTATAATCCCCTCACGGGCACGTCTACAGTAGGCGCAGCTGTAGAGGCAGAAAGTAGATTAGTGGTTGCCAGAGGCTGGGGAGTCAGGAGCTGATGGTTAAAGGGCACAGACTTTCTTTTTGGGGTGATGAAACGTTCTAAAATTGATTGTATAGTGATGGTTAAATGATTCTGTGACTATACTAAAAAATCATCGCATAGTATGTTTTAAATCAGTAAGTGACAGTATATGTGAATTATATCTCAGTAAATCTCTTACAAGCAAAAAAAAAAAAAGAAAAAGGTATCAGTGTTGCCTTAAAGAAGAGAAACGCTGAGAGGTTGGGAGTCTATGAGATAAAACTGCCAGCAGGGCTGCCGTGCGGCTCTTGTGATTGACGTAAGATTCGCCTTTGCAGGGAGTGTTACACAGAGAAGTGTGTCATGAACAACTACTTTGGCATTGGCCTGGATGCAAAGATATCCTTGGACTTCAACAACAAGCGTGACGAACACCCGGAGAAATGCAGGTAGGGACAGACTTCGCATCTTCATGGCTTCTCCTTCCAGATGGCAGGGAACAGCTGGAGTCAGCAGGTTAGAGATGTGCGGCGTGCTAGGGTGGAAGGTGGAAATGGCCTGCGTCGCTGGTTGTCAGAAGGAGAGGAGCGGGAAACAGTCCAGGACGCCAGCCTGGAAGAGGTTCCACCTCCAGGGCTGGCCAGTTTGGGGCAAATGCCACACGAGAAAACCAGTGACGGTGGTCAAGGGAGTGGGCCGTGTCTCTTAATGAGGGTCCCATCTGTGATGCTGCAGTGAAGGGGCAGGTGACAAAAAGTGTGCTAGGAAGTCACAGCGCCTGCTGCATGGTTGTGGGAAAGTCCGTGTGCGCACCAGCAAACCGGGGCCCTGCCCCGTCACGGGCAGAGCTCGGTGGCTTGGTGCCTCCCACAGGCAAGGCCAGAGCCCACCCGTGAGGCCCAGGGGAAATCACCTCTGCCAGAGGCGGCCCTGCTGGGGTGCTCAGTCTCTTCCCTAAAATGCCCACATGTTCACCCTCCTGGCCTGCGCAGAGGATGGGAGAAAAATGGGAAGGCTCCTTCCTAGGCTGAGGTAGAAATTCCCTTTTCTCAATGGGGACGAAAGTGGGGAATTAACGCCTCCCGTACCACCAGAGTAATGACCGGAAGAGACTGTTCAGCTTTGGCGTTCTCGGGAGAGCAGGGAGAGGGGCCCTGGCGGGAGGTGGGAGCCATCGGTGGGTGCGGACAGTGTCGCTGGCACAGTGCCGGGACGCCCTTGTGGAGTCCTCGCCTGCTGGGTCAGGAGTGGCCTGAGCAGACCGAGCCCCGTGACCCCCGGCCTCTGTCCTCCATGGGTGTCACTGCCACCTTGAGGGAGGCCACACTCACACCTGAGGGGTTGCCATTAGCTATTGCCCAAGTTATATATAGCTGGAAGTTTCTAGGGAAACAAAAGCATAAGGACTCAAAAGACCTTTGAACTCTGGGACTCTTCAGCGGAGGAAAGTGGCTCGGGGGTCCCCAGGGACACATCCCTGTTACATAGCACGTGGTGGTGGGGTTAGAGCGCTTAAAAATCCCTGCTAGTCCAAAAATAATTGGAAAAGCATCAAAATAATATTAAAACATAATTTAGAGTAAAACAAATAGTTGAACAGGGGCATGTGTAATACATTTTTCGAGCCCTGGAACCCTGGTTTAACCTTTCTTGAGTTTGTATTGAGAGCTTTCAAAAGGTCTCTGGAAAAATGCCATTTCTATGAATCTGTGCTAGGAAGTAGTTGGAGATGTTGGTGAAGAGGTGGGTGTGAGGAAGGGCTCACTGCCTTGGCATTGCAGAGCTCAGGGTGGGCGCCCTGGCGTCCTGGCAGCGGGGACTGCGTGGGTGACTGGCAGAGGCGTGCCTGGTGGAGGGCAGCCCTTCTGCGTGGAACCATGGGCCCTTGTGGGGTGGACCGTGTGAACCAGCAAGTCCATCTGGAAATCAGCACCCACAGCAGACTGGGGACACACACTGGAGCAGTTGTCACTGGGACATGTGGAGCGAGGTGTTGCGATTATGAAGATTTTTTTCTCTTTTGTGCTTTTCTGTGTTTTCCAAATTTCCTATGGTAGGCATAATTTTATAGCCAGAAAAAAATCATGATGTATATAATTTTTGTGCTTTTCAAGGTATAGTTACTCTCTTGGCAAAATTTACTATTTAGCGAAATATCCTGTTGGTAAATATATTTCTTTATGCGTATCCGGGAAAACCAGAATGTGTCCTCCTTACATTCAGGTATTACTGCTGTGATAACTGCTGGGTTAGCCGTGTGCGGTCAGACACCTCCCAGCGTCACGGCGTGCGTCTGGCTGACTGTAGGGCGAGAGCCAGGCCCACGGTGTTTCTGTTTCCAGGAGTCGAACCAAAAACATGATGTGGTATGGAGTCCTCGGGACCAAAGAGTTGCTGCACAGAACCTACAGGAACCTGGAGCAAAAGGTCTTGCTGGAGGTGAGCAGGAGGGGTCCCTGGCACGGACATTAGTGGACCACTAGGCCCATCTCTTCTCCTGGTGGCTCTTCCCTCACTGCATGGGGACTCGGTCTGGGGAGCCCTGGCCCGGCCTTGCCTCGCCAGCCCCGGTGCGGATGCTGGAGAGAAGGACCGGCTGATACTGTGCATTTCTCTTTTCTTCTGCGTTTCTGCTGCTCAGTGTGATGGGCGGCCGATCCCACTGCCCAGTCTTCAGGGAATTGCCGTCCTCAACATTCCTAGCTATGCTGGAGGGACCAACTTCTGGGGGGGCACCAAGGAAGATGACGTACGTATGGGCATGTGGGCCCAAGCGCAGGGAGGGGAGGAACGGTGGGGTGGTCTTTTATGATTTGGGTGACTCAAACGCCTCCCTGTGCTGGCACTGGGGTGCCATGGAGAGCCAGACAAGGGGGCTTCTGTCTAGAGGGCCAGGCGGAGTGGTATTGGCAGAGAGGGATGGGGTATGACGGGGATTGGAGGGTGGGGTGGGTCAGGGGAGGCTTCTGGGAGGCTGAGACCTGAAGGAAGACTTGAGTTGGCCAGATCAGGTGGGCAGAGGGGAGCGGGAGGCTGTTTTAGCATATGTGAAGGCTCAGAGGCAGGACAGGGCAGGGGGCATGGAGGACATGGGGGAAGGTCCCCTGACTGCAGTAGGCAGCAGATGGGTGGTCTGCAGGCGCCTGGATCCTGTTTGGCTCTGTGGCTGGGGAAGACGTTTGGAATTTGTGCTAAGAACGGTGGAAGGTGTTGGTAGGTTTTAACCAGGAGGATGGCTCCCTTTGCACATAGTAGCTAATGGAGTCAACACTGTGCATGCGACATGTGCTGGTCCCTGTCCTAAGCACTCTGCAGGCATTAACTCATTCAGTCTTCATAATGAATCCTAGTATTAACCCCCTTTTAGAGAGGACGAAACTGAGAAAGAGAGAAATCGCATAACTTGCTGAGGTCAGGTCTGGGATCTGGCCCCAGGTAGCCCCTCAGCAGTGCTGTGCTGGCAGCTTCGGTCCCACCTCTGCTGGCTGTGTGGCAGCGGAGTGAGGGGCTGGCCCCAGCAGGAGAGAGTGCAGGGGCCTGCGCAGAGGGGTGCGGGGCGGCGGTCAGTGCTAACACCGGCCCTTTCAGACTTTCACAGCCCCATCATTCGATGACAAGATTTTGGAGGTGGTCGCCGTGTTTGGCAGCATGCAGATGGCTGTCTCTCGAGTCATTAAGCTGCAGCATCACCGAATCGCCCAGGTGAGGGCCGTGTCCTGGAGAGGTCTGGCGGGGTGGCCCGGCGAGAACTGGTGTGCTGACTCCTAGCGCAGCGCCCAGCAGAGCGGGTGCTTTCCCAGGACCACGCAGTAGCCTCCGTCAGGCTCTGGACAGCCCGGCCCTGCCACCCAGGCCAGAGCCCTTTCCCTGGGCTGCGTTTGACAGTTAAACTCCCAAAATAACTTTTTCAAAACTTGTACACACCTGAGCCCTCCGCACCTGCCTGCCTCCTGCTGAGACGAGATGAAGGGTGCAGACCCCGGCTGGGCTCTGCCGGTGCGGGCAGCTGTCAGCAGCAGGAGCCAGAGTGTGGGTGGAGCGCCCGTCTCTGGCAGGCGGGGAGTGATTTCCATCCTGGGGGCCTCACGCGGCTGCTCTGAGGCCCCACTGGGGAGGGGAGGCAGGACAGGGTTGCCCGTGACTAATTTCTGACAGCGGTCATGGGCTGGGCAGGGTCTGTTTGTGGGTTTGTGGGGCTGGGAAGACCTTGTTCTTAAGCACAGAGACTTGGGAGGGAGGGTGCTGCTAACCCCCGCCTGCCACTGTGTGGTCTCCTGCACCCTGTCTGCCTTCGCATCCATCCCCAGTGTGGGCTGCTTGAAGTTCATGTTTTTAACTCTTCAGCAGCATTTTTCATTGAAAAGAGGAACAGGGCTTCATCACCCTTTGTATGCTTGCTCTGTTCTGAAAGTGTTTGTATGTGGCAGGGGCCCAGTGGCTGGTGGTGACCAAACCCTGCCCCACCCCCGCACCTTGAGTTCTGACACCCATATTCCAGTGCCACGGTCTCCTGCACTGACTGACCCCAGATGCTGGTCAGTGCTTGGTGGGGGCCGGTGGGGACAGGACAGGACAGGGCAGGAGAGCTGAGGAGAGCAGACCCTCGGGCTCCGTGAACGGCATGCAGCGGTGATGCTCTGACAGTAGGACGGGTGGCTTGGGCCATGCGTCACCCCAGAGAGGGCTGGTTGGGGTCCCTCGAGGTGGGGCTGGGGGTGTGTAGAGCAGGAAGATCACAGCCGTGCTATCAGCATGTTAAAACCCCTGGAGGTTTTGGCTCTGCACATGAGTAATCATCGTGCTGTTTAATCAGTGTCGCACGGTGAAGATTTCCATCCTGGGGGATGAGGGCGTACCTGTGCAGGTGGATGGAGAGGCCTGGATCCAGCCCCCAGGGTACATCCGGATTGTCCACAAGAACCGGGCGCAGACGCTGACCAGAGACAGGGTAAGAACGGCTGCCTGCAGCGCCCTGGGGCTGGGGTCCCAGGGCTCACCTGTGCACTTTAAAAGAAGAGCCAGACTTTTTCATGTCTTGACATAGGATTTTTTTTTTAAGACACCCAGATTAAGGTAACAGGGCAATAATTTCTAGGACCATCTCCTCCCCTCTGTGTAAAAAAAGAAAGTCTGTGTCTCCCCTTTCCGGGTTATCTCGGTGTCCCAGCAGTGTGCGTCAGGTCAGACGCACGCTTGCCCTCTCGAGGGAGCTGTAGGAAGTACAATTCTGGGCTCTGGCACCCTAGGCATTTGAGAACACCTTGAAGTCCTGGGAAGACAAGCAGAAGTGTGAGCTGCCCCGCCCGACGTCCTTCTCTCTGCACCCAGAGATGCTGTCTGAAGAAGAGGCCACCCAGATGGAGCAGTTTGGGCAGGCCGCCGGGGTCCTCATTCACAGGTGGGCTCCGCCTCACCGCGCCCCACCGTGGGCTCCTCCTGATTTATCTGCTGCATGAGGGCTGAGCTGTTTCTGCCCACCTGGGTACTGGCCTGTTTCCCCTGATCGTCTTTCAGAGGTTCTTGGTGTTTACGTAGATGGAAACCTAAAAGCCACAGTGATTTTTAGAGCCACTCGCAGATTTGAAAACCTGCCCTGGACTCCTGAGACTAGTCCACTGGCAGCTGCCTTCACTTTGCCTTCACTTTATCCCAGAGAGTGGGTTCGCACTCTGCTCTCACATTTACTTAAAAAAGGCAACCGGAAAAGGCATTTCCTCTTCCCCCTCTTTGAGAAGTGGCTCCTGCAGCCACTGTGTCCCTTGGGGCAGGCAGCACTCTGTCCACTGTTCTCCCTACCCACCTGTGTGGCCACTGCTGCCTGCTGACCTGGGACTCTCTCTAGCTGTTGCCCAATTCTTCCAGCTGTGTTTAACCTTCCTGCCTCCACACTCTCCCTCCCTGGCTCCTGGCCACCCCTTTCTGGCTTCCCCTGGGCTCTTTCCTCTTCTCCTAGCTGTGGGCGGGGCACCCTGGGATCTGGGCTGGCGTTCTGTGTGCCCTTCCCAGGCCGCCCTGCCTGGCCTGGTGTGTCGAAGGACCACCTGTGTCAGCCTCCAGCTCCTGCCCCTCCCCAGCACCAGCCTCTTGTCTAGCAGGTTGGTTCCTCTCCTGGTTGCCCACGGGCATGTCTGGTTTTGTATGTCTGTACTGGCACCTTCGTTCTCTGCCATGGTAGTTGGTGTCACTGCCTCCCCCGGCCTCTGGCTAGGGCTACTGTGCTCCCCCCACCTCCTCCCTGACCGAGATTGGTGATGGGGCTGGAGAGCTTCACTTAAGCATTCATCCAATTCCTTGCTCTGCAGCAGGCTTCTGGCGGCCTCCTATCTTCATCCGTGTCCCGTCAAAGCCCGTGGTGGCCTGCCTGGAAGGTGTGCATGCCACGACACAGCCCTGTGGAAAGCCGTTAGCAGCAGCCCATTTCCCCCACCAGACGGGTGGCTCCCATTGCTTTGCCTGTGCCTCTCCCCATCCCCCAGCCCACCTGCTGGCTTCTCTGAGACCTGCCCTGGTTTGTGCTCTCACCAGCTCCGTGGCCGACGCCTGGGCTGTGTGTGGGCCCTGTCTCAGCCCACTGGTGCATTGGGATTGCCCCTTTGGAGGAGGGTCCTCTGTCCCCGTTCATAGCATGGCCTGGTACAGGTTCCAGGAGGGCCCTGGGCTTGAGAGGCTGTGAGCTATGTTGTGGGCCTCCGGATCTGCTCGCATGGTACCGCAGGGTCTCTGTGCAGTGGGCCCGCCCCAGTGCTGCCCTCTGGCTCTTTTACAAGGCGTAAGCCTCCTTTTGTACATTTTCCTCCCCACAAAACTTGGATTTTGGTGTCAGATTTCCTTTTAAGCTCTCATTTGTCTGCTGTGGGTCAGGAAACAATCTTCAAGGTTGTCCTGTGCCAGTGACCACCACTGAGTGGTTGTCATGACTGAGCCGCGGTCCCTGGCACCGTGCCGTGCCAGCCCTCCACCTTGGCCCTGTGGGCGATACTGGGGCCGTGTTCAGACAAGTGATGTCTCGGCCGTTTTACTGGGCCTGACGCCTGCCTGTGTTTCTCTGTCTAGTATCCGGGAGATAGCTCAGTCCCACCGAGATGTGGAACAGGAACTTGCTCACGCCGTCAACGCCAGCTCCAAGTCCATGGACCGAGTGTACGGCAAGCCCAGAACCGTGGAGGTACCTGGTCTTTTCAGTGCTGGCTCCTCCCTGGCTCGCAGAGCCTCAGGCCATTCACAGAGACTATGTTCTGGTTTCTCTCAGGGGCTGAACTGCAGCTTTGTCCTGGAAATGGTGAATAACTTCCGAGCTCTGCGCAGCGAGACGGAGCTGCTGCTGGCCGGGAAGATGGCCCTGGTGAGCCAACGCCCAGGGAGCAGGCCCTGGCTGTCCAGGCAGTGGCCGCTGTGTCCGGGCACAGAGCGTAGCGCACTTTGGTTGAGTTCTGGGCCCTTAGGGAGGGCCTCACGGGCCGTCTGGTCTGACCGTGGGGCTGGTGCTCAGTCCTGGCAGCGTCCCTGCCAGGCTGTCCTTACATATCAGAGACTCCTGCAGCGGGAACATCTTTGTTGTAGACGAAATAACAAAAGCCGTGTTTCTGCCTCAGAATCCTGTTAGTGCAGAGCCCTCCGCTGTGGCTGAGAGCTGGCTGTATTCTCAGCACCACAAAACTGGCCTTGCCAGCCTGGGGGAGCGCAGTCACGGGAGGGTCCCTGAGTCACGGATGTTGGAATAGGGAGAGCTCGAGCGGTGGCCTGGCCAGCCTTCTGGTTTCAATACACGGGGATGTAGAAGGGACTTGCTCACGGTCCCGCAGCTGGAGCACTGCCCCGCGTCTGGCGTGTGTGCCCTCCGCTCCTCGGTGCACACGTCCCGCTGCCTCTGCCGCCGCTTGGCCTTTCCCTGCTTGGTGCCAGCAAACGGCCCTGTCCCCTTGCTGCCAGCGAGCCGGGAGGAGAGCAGAGCAGGCCAAGAGTCGGTCCTGCTAATTGTAATTTCATTATTTACATTCTGTCACCTAGTGCTATTTAGAAAGGGAGGTTCTGGGTTTGGTGTCTTATCCGGTGCCCTGTGACTTAGCTTCTGGAAAGTTTTTATAAGAACTTTCTGAGAGGAGCTCTGCCCTCGGGCAGACCCCACACCTGCCCAGGCTTTGCTGGGCCTCACTGAGATCAACAGCTCTCCCTCCCTCCTTCCCGCCCTCCCTCCCTGCCCGGAGCAGCAGCTGGACCCCCCGCAGAAGGAGCGGCTTGGGAGCGCTCTCGCCGACATGGACCGACAGCTCAGGAAGCTGGCGGACACCCCCTGGCTCTGCCAGCTCACGGAGCCCGGTGACGAGGAGGTAGGTGGTGACAGGCTCAGCACCTGCGTTCGGTGGGGACTGTGCAGCTTGGGGATTATGATGGCGTCAGTCTGGCAGCTCGCAGTGTACCTTCTTGAAACTTCTCCATTAAAAAGCCCTTCAAGGCAGGGAGAGACTTTGGCAGGTAGGAAGGAGGTGGGGGTCGGGTCGAGAGTGCCCCCGATGACCAGGCGCACGTCAGCCTCTGAAGCAGAACCGAGGGCCGGCCGGGAAGAAGGTAGAAGGAAGGTGAGCCCAGGCCTGCAGCCGGCCTCGGCACAGAGACGCGCCGTTCGGATAAACGGCAGCTTCTTGGGGCTGGTCGTGGACAGAGCTGGTGCGCTCCGCTCCCTGCTCACACTTCCTCTGCCTGGACTCAGCGGCCCCAGTGTGCCACGGGTCCTACAGCTGGGACGGACGGGCCCCTGGGCATGTCGCACCCTGGGGTGAAGCCACATCCTACAACAAGGAGAACAGGCAGAAAGCACCCGGGAGAGGGCCGCGTCCGGACAAGGACAGACCCTAGACTGCCTCTGGGCTTTCCCCTTGGGGCCGGAACAGGAGGGGCTGGGAGAAAAGTTCACTTTGGGCAGCACAGTGACAGAAGATAAGTGACCGCTAGACGCTAAACATGGGCAGCCCTGCCCAGCTTAGTGTGAGAACCTGCGGGAGCGACAGGGTGAGGGTCTGAGCAGCTCGGCACACTGTTCTCGATGCCCAGGTGTTTGCACACCTTTCATGGGATGCGGCTCAGGCCTTCCCGCCCACTGACGAAACTCAGCAACTGGAGAATGAGTATTGCGCTATGAAAGGACACGGCGGGCTCCGGATCGCTGGTTACGTGGTTAATTGTAAATGTGACAGGAGGTGGGCAAGGCGGGTGGTCGGGAAGAGGACCCGGGTGGGGATGAAAGCACGTTACATTCCTCCCCTCACGGGGGAAGAGAGTTAGAAACAACGGTCTTGACTTAGATAATTAGAGAAACGTAGAGTCAGTAGATTTAAAAATTTAAAGGTAGTTTCTAATAGAAATGAAAATATTTATGTCTTTCTAAATCACCACAAAAGACAAAAATAAAATATAATCTATATTGTAAGATAAAATAAGGGAGTGGCAAGGACACAGCTAACAGCATAAATATAACAGAAAAATGGCATGGCTTCCTCTTAAAATCAGATCATCCTCAGCTCATGTTAAGTGAGAAACCTAAGCAGATACTGCACACAGGGGCCCTGTTTCCTTTTGGTGCCCCTGATAAAAACTAATGACCCAGAAAGAGTAAAAATAAAATAATTACAAGAAAACACAATGAAAGAATCCAAAATAACGATGTTCACATGAAAGTAGAATTGCATACCTATGACAGTAAATGGTAAAAAGAAAATCACATTATAAATGGTAAAATATAATTGTTACTATATATAGTCTTAAACTTATGACTATAATAGTTAAAAAACTGTGTGCCAAGTAATAAGCACCTAAATGAATTATTTAAAACTATGTTATTTTCCACTGTATGGGATTTTTCTAATTATCTTTTTGTGGTTGATCTCTAACCTAATTCCACTGTGCTCCAACACAGTGGTCTGTATGTTGCCATGCTCTGAAATTTATCAAGCCTTGCTTTATGGTCCAACAGGTGGTTAGTTTTCGTTAAACGTACCTGGTACGCAGTTGTATTGTTGACATCATTAAGTCCCTAAGGAAATTTTCTTTTGTCGTCTTGATGTATCACTCATTAACTCTTTCACCGTGATTGTAGATGTCTCAGTTTATCCTGTGGTTCTGTGTGATTTTGTTCTATGTATTTTCGGGGCTGTGTTACTGGACACGCATAGGTTATCCTTACGTAATGACCCTTTTGTGTTTAGTAATTCTTTTCATCTTCAAGTCTACTTGGTATATTCTTTTCCATACATTTACTTTCAAGCTTTATTTGGGGCGTCTCTTGTGTATAATTGAACAGCATATTACAAAGTGACGCGTGGTTACCTGCACACTTCCCTGGGGGTGCTCTGGCGGCTGACCGCGGCTGCCGAGCAGAGGCTGCACTGCTGTGTCCCTACCGCTCACCCTCCCTCTCTGCTGTTCTGCCTCGGGGAGCGCGTCCGAGGAAAGAATGCAAAGTGTAGGAATGGCTTGATTCAGAAAGATACTCATAATCCTAATCGAAGCCTAGAAATACAACACTGGAAGATTGGCTAAATGATTTATGTTAATAATTTTCATTTAATAGAGTATGATACTGATATTTAAATAGTATTTACTAGTTTTTTAATCACCTAAGAAATGTAAATGTTACAAAGTGAAAAAAGGATATAAAAAAAGACACTATGGTGGCTCACACCTGTAATCCTAGCACTCTGGGAGGCCGAGGCAGGCAGATTGCTCAAGGTCAGGAGTTCAAAACCAGCCTGAGCAAGAGCGAGACCCCATCTCTACTAAAAATAGAAAGAAATTAGCTGGACAACTAAAAACATATATAGAAAAAATTAGCCGGGCATGGTGGTGCATGCCTGTAGTCCCAGCTACTCAGGAGGCTGAGGCAGGAGGATCGCTTGAGCCGAGGAATTTGA
>CAUYRT010030585.1:0-17994 GCA_963574885.1 Lepilemur ruficaudatus
GGGCATGGTGGCGCGTGCCTGTAGTCCCAGCTACTTGGGAGGCTGAGGCAGAAGGATTGCTTGAGCCCAGGAGTTTGAGGTTGCTGTGAGCTAAGCTGACGCCACGGCACTCACTCTAGCCCGGGCAACAGAGTGAGACTCTGTCTCAAAAAAAAAGAGTGAGACTCTGTCTCAAAAAGAAAAAAAAAAAAAAAAAAAGAGAATATTCAAACAGACACTAAACCAAGTTGATCAAAATAGTCATCAGAGAAATGCAAATTTAGACCATAATGAGACCTACTTCACACTCACCAGACTGGCTAAAATGTAAAAAAAAAAAAAATGAAAAAATGAAAAAAAAAATACCAACAGGAACTAGAATACTAACTATTGGCAAGGGCAAAGGTATGGCGCCACTGGCACTCTTATCTTTGTTGACAGGCGTGTAATTTGGCACAAGCTCTTTGGGAAATTGACCGTATCTACTCAATCTGAGTGTGTGCATACCCTAAGGCCCAGCAAGTCTCCACTTAAGCATATACCCAACGTGTGTTGGAGCATAAGTGTACACTCAATGTCATCAAAAGACATACAGGAATGTTTGCAACAATATGATTTGTAAGAGCAAAAAATTGGTAACAACCCAAATGGCCACCTACAGAAGCATGCGTATAAGTCAGTTGTGGTACAGTCACGCAACGCAGCAGCGCAAGGAAACACACCCACCGTACCCAACACCACGGGTGAAATTCACAGATGGAATCAGAGGAAGCAGCTAGACACAAAAGAGTGGCCTGTGTCTGATTCCATTTATGTAAAGTAGTTAAAACCGGGCAGAACAAATCAAGCTATACGCTTATGAATTGTGCATTATTCTACATGTTTAAAAATTTGAAGAGTTTATTTTTAGGAAATTAAAAATGCCCAAGTTTAACTTAAATAAATTGCTAATGGTGAAACTTTTTATCATATGTAGTGTCTATAGGGCAGAGGAATGATCCAGGGACCAATAACAGCCTGAAATCATCCTTCCATCCCAATTAATCTAATAAGACCCTGAATCCCAATTACTTGTTACAAAATATAATTGTGTTATCGGGGTTTTTTTCCAGTATATTCTGAGCCCCGCTAATGAGAGACATTTAAGGAAATAAAATGTCACCAAATTAAACAACAGGGTTCCCTGGTACTTACTTATTCTCACAGATTTACAAATACCATATTAGCTAGAAAGTGATTCAAATCAGCCTTTGTGCAAGTTCTGTTTGAAAAAAAAGTGAAGAAAACTCTTTTAGCAGCTCTTTTCTGTAGGTTCTCTTGGGGGGGGCAGCCATTTCCAAGCTACTCTTGTAACCAGAGAGCAAGAGCCAAAACATTCAAATGAAAAGAATTGTAACTTATAAAAAAGAGTGACGATTAAGACTCCTAATAATGTATAATGAAATCGGAAGTAAAACTGAAAACATTTCTCCCCAAAGTTTAAATTGGCCTTACGAGATGCATATATTTAAACATCTCAGAAGGGGGATTTAAATTCTGGGGAGAAATGTTTCTAGATACACACTTCAAAAGAGCTGAGAATTTAAAAAAACCTATAGGGAACTTGGCGTAAATTCTTTACTGGGTTCGATAGTGTACTTCAGCCCGTGTGCATACCTTACCGTAGCTAAAACCAGCCGTGGCTGGTAAGCAACTGCCCATCAGCCCAACTGGGTATCGGAGACGGGACAGGAGCCCTAAGGAGAAAGAGAAACCAGCATTTCAAGCCTAGTTGCTAATATAGAAGAAAAAACTAAAGAGACTAGAAGATAATACCATTCTTTAAATATTTAGGCAAAAAATTTATTCTACAGGTTAGTCTATTTTTCCCATTTGAAACATACTTTGCATAATATAACACATGCTCCTTGTACACAATTTAAAGAGCTAAAAAAGCATAAAGATGACCCCCCAAAAAAACTCTTACAAAATCTTAGTATGCAGATACCTAGTTAGCATTTTGCTGAACATCTTTGCAAAAATCTCTATATCCATAATTGAACACTTACACACATCCAATATGTTTTACAGAAATGTAAATGTTTTGTTATAAGCTTTATGCGCTAAGCATGTAATTGATATATGTCAATGACTATAAATAGACCTTAAAGTTATTTCCAAGATTTCTCTATTGTATGTACCTTTCAAATTATCACCTTATAAACTGTGATTTCCAGCTCAAAGGGTATCCAGAAAGGCTGTACTAATTCATTCAACCACCAACAGTGTTTAATTGTACCCATTTTGATGGGTACATGATGGGTGCATGATGGTGGGAACTGGAGCAAAAGGCGGGAGGTGGGAAGAGGCAAGACATTATACTCATGAGGTAGGCAGTATCCTGGTATGATGGGCCTCATAAGCCACACACAGGAGCATTCCATCGTCCTGCAGGTGAGACGAGCCACGGAAAGGCTCCAAATGGGAGGGCTTAGTCGGATTTACACTGTTGAAAGGTCATTCTGGCACCAGCATAGCAATGGATTGAGGGGAGATCAACCTTGGAGACAATGAGACCAGTTAGGAAGCTATTGCAACTGACCAAGTGAGCAATGTCTAGGGCATCACTCGCAGGCAAGAAGAGGCAGGGATCTAGAGGAGACACATTTAGGAAATGAAATTAATTACACTTGACAATTAATCAGAAGTTAGGTGTTAAAAAAAAGTAGAAACATTTATTTAACTCCTATGGCTCTAGCCCCTGTAACTGGCTGGATGATGGTATCCTTACCAGAGATAGAAACAGAAAGAGGAGATTAGAGGGAGAGTGATGGTATACGACGAAGCATGCTACTTCGTCCTTGAAGTTCAGGACCCTTGGGATTGCTAGTGCCTGTGTCTACCAGGCAGAAGAGTTATGCAAAGGGAAAGGCCCAGGATGAGAAGAAAAGTGATCAGGAATGGATCCTTGCAGGACACCAGTGTTTAAGGAAAGAGCAGTTGGACCCATTGAGAAGACCCATATGGTATAACCTGAGTTACAAAAGACCAAGAAAGGATGGTGTCGAAACATCTAGGGAGACCAGGCGCGGTGGCTCACGCCTATAATCCTAGCACTCTGGGAGGCCGAGGCGGGCATCGCTCAAGGTCAGGAGTTTGAAACCAGCCTGAACAAGAGTAAGACCCCGTCTCTACTGAAAATAGAAAGAAATTAATTGGCCAACTAAAAATATATAGAAAAAATTAGCCGGGCATGGTGGCGCATGCCTGTAGTCCCAGCTACTTGGGAGGCTGAGGCAGGAGGATCACTTGAGCCCAGGAGTTTGAGGTTGCTGTGAACTAGGCTGATGCCACGGCACTCACTCTAGCCTGGGCAGCAAAGTGAGACTCTGTCTCAAAAAAAAAAAACCAAACACAGAGGGAGCAGTGAGGAACATCAAGGAGCGACACTGCCTGCCAAGTGTAGCAGAGAGGACCTGAACACATGAGGACTAGAAAACACCACTGTGTGCAGCAATGTAGGGTCACCAGTCAAACATGGAGCGGTGGAGGCAGAAGCCAGATTACAGATGTTTAAAAAGCAAATCGAAAGTGAGGAAGTAGAGATGGTGGATGTGGACACATTTTCCCAAAAGTGTGACGCAGAAGAGCAATGCCTAAAGGGAAAAAGGATCGAGGCGGGGTTTTCCCTTTGTTTTTAGGATAAGAACATCCAGGGGGTTCTCCCGGCTGTTGGCCAATCCCCAGACGGTCAAGTTGCCCTGAATCCTCTCCTAACCCAATTTTGATGCTTCCTGTCGCTTCCCTGGGGAACCCTAGAGTTCTCGTCTAGATGACCTGTTCAAAATGCAAGAATCTGCCCACTGTTCTGGTCCCTCCCTGTGGGGGAGGCACATGCTACCTGTGTGCAGTTGGAAATCTTGATCCTATCTCTACTCTTGACATATTGCTCTGCACTTCTTGTTTTTCGAACCTAGTTTATCACTAAAATCTTTTCATGTCTGCAAATGCTAATGTACCTCATTTTTTTTAGCCTCACCACCATAACCACTCTTTCTTAAATTTTTTCTTTGAGGGAGGGGAAAGAAGAATGAGAAGGAGAAAACTCAGCACTGGCCTCCTGATCCTCTCTCTAGCGACGACCGTGGCCTCCCTCGCCCCATCCAGACATTGGCCCCTCCCCCGTAACCAGACTGCCAGTGACCATCTGGACTATCCATGCAGACCCATCCCATAAGCGGGTAAAAATTTCCCTGGATATGTTCCTGATATTTATTAATAGAACTAGTATAATGGAAAAGTGACCTCTTTCCAAAAGGGATTTCTTTTTTTCAACATGACTTCATGAGAGAAATCTAAAAAAAAACCCTGCATGACAAGAAGTCAAGATAATATGAAAAGTTCCAGCAGGTTCCAAACGCTGTAATGCTGAGATAAGACCCCCCATGGGCGGAAAGTGGTCCAGCACAGGTTGGGTGAGGGCTGAAGGCCAGAGATGTGATTGTAATTGTGTTGGAACTTTCTGGGATCCTACGGCTTTCCTTAAATGATAGGTTTGCCCAAATAGCCATTATTGCAAACAATGGCCGGGGAAGTGGGTTAAATACGCCTCTGATATATTTAGGCCAAAACATAACTGTGAAAAGCTGTTTTCTGTGTAACGTTTTCTGTCCTCCAAACAAGAAAGGACAGAGGATGAAAGATTTAAGGGTAATTTTCTATTACAATTTATCTAAAGCAGGGAGCAGATGTGTGGGGGCAAAGAAAAGGAAGCATCATTATTTAGAGTGTTTGAAATCCTATTACATTTACCCCATAGAAATTACCACAACAAATGCATAGTGATTGAATGGCCGTTTGCTTTGCTGTCATTTCTTGTTTTTCTAACCAAAGAAGCATAGGTGAGGGAGAGAATTGCTCAAGACAGGTTGTATTTCAAGCTCTTGGGCCATTTTCTGCAGAGAGATTTGCTCCTGTTGGCTGTATGATACCAAAGGTGCGTTGGCTGTGAAGGGCCTGGCTCCCTCCCGGCCCTCCCAGCTTGCAGTTCCTCGCTTACCTGCCGCATTGTGCTGGTGATACCAGATCAGCTCAGGGATTGATTGAAAGAGGTGTCTTTCAGCCACATACCACTGTCCCGAGTCATTCCTTTTTATCTGATAATGCTTTATGGTGGCCTCCGTGCTGCTACAATCAATAAAATGTAAATTACTGAACAAGTGACAGATCACTTTGGAACCAAGCCAACTCATTAGGCAACGGGACTCCAGTTCTAAAACTCTCATCCTAGCTACTCTACGCTGAAGGACAGATGGCCTGAATTCATTAGGTGCCTCATCGCCCCAGGAAAATTCCTCGACTAAATTATTGAGGCCTCAGGATCAAACACAACTTTAGCCAAAGTTGTCTGAATGACAATACCAGTGTCCAAAAAAGTCGAGCTCCTGATGGACACTTGTAATTATATGTTGACTCTTAAGTATCGGTTACAAGAATGAACAAATGCCCGGTGCGGAGCTGTAAGACAAGGAAGGGACAAAAACGATACAGGGCGCGTTCCTGAGCAGGTCGCTGCTGCGGGCAGCTGCCACTGCAGGCAACTGCCACTGCATCCCTGTCGGAACCCAGGAGAGCCTGGGGGACACAGCTCACGATGGTCCCACTAAAGCGCAAAGCAGCGGAGGTGCTTCTCCACCAGCGCCGTTCTCCCTGATGTGGGGCTGCTCCTGGGACGTCACTTCCCAGGCCCCTCCAGCCTAGCCGTGGGGCCCACAGGTTCCCACAGCCAGAGAACATCTTCAGATAGAAAAACACAGGAAGTTTTCCGAGGGCAGGAGAATTCTCTGCAAGTCAACCCAAAAACAACCAAGGGATGTGAGGAAAGCCCCAACAGTGTCTGCTACAACTAACCTAACCCCGCTTGATGCTTGAGAAGACAAAGAAAGGTGAAAGTAACTCTTGTCCCATGTCACACAGAGCGTGTTAGGGACACATCGTGGACTGGCTAGTTTTATCGACTTCCAGTCCAGCAATCTTTTTCCTGTGCTAGCCTCTAACTTGTGTTTTCCGTGTGATGATGTCTCCATAAAAAAGATTGTCCCAGGACTTATTTCTAAAGTAACCAAAACCACAGTTGCTTACCTTCTGGCTCTTATAAACACAGAAATCGTGTAGGATCCCAGATGTCTTGAATCTCTGACAATAAATGCACCTTCTTTAGCCTGCAAAACAATTCATTTATTGTACAAGTTTATTCCTCTTGGAAAGAAAGACAAACCTACCTCTCAGTAATGAAAACCAGCGGTATAGTGACTTATTATAAGTCAGTGACTTACTATATTCTTACAATAAAGAATGAGATTAGGCTGTGCGCGGTGGCTCACGCCTGTAATCCTAGCACTCTGGGAGGCCGAGGCGGGAGGATCGCTCAAGGTCAGGAGTTCGAAACCAGCCCGAGCAAGAGCAAGACCCCGCCTCTACTAAAAATAGAAATTAATTGGCCAACTAAAAATATATAGAAAAAATTCGCCGGGCATGGTGGCACATGCCTGTAGTCTCAGCTACTTGGGAGGCTGAGGTAGGAGGATCACTAGAGCCCAGGAGCTTGAGGTTCTCTAGCCCGGGCAACAGAGTGAGACTCTGTCTCAAAAAAAAAAAAAGAGAGATTTTTTTTTTTCAAATGCACACAATCTTATCTCCCTTGTAGATTTAAAAGTCATACCTACAAAATACAATGTAATTTGAACAGGAATTTATAATGTATGAGCATTTAAACATATTATTCCTGATTTTTCTAAGAAAAATTCTGGCTTTGATAAGCTTTTACCTTATGACTTAGTTCTTTTTGTTGTACTGATCAGGACAACAGATAAAAAATAGCTGAAGAGCAGGAAGCACCCTGAGACAGACTGACAAGACTGCACGCTGAAGGAAGAGCAAGAACGCGGCCCGGAGAAACACATCTGGAAATGAAGGGTCTAGGAAAAGAGATCGGAGTTAATGATAAGGGTGGAGCAAGAATAAATGTGGGGGAGTCTGAAGGGACGAGCAAGGGGAGCCACTTGACTTGCTAGAGGGGTCTGGGAGACATAAAAAGAGAAATAGCAAAGGAAGAGCATGATAAGCCCGAAGTGAGGTTATGAATTGGGTCTCTGTTGACACTCTTTGGGAGATTCCAATAAAACTGTGAGTTGCTTTCAAATAACCTTGAATGTTGGACTGTTTGGATTTGTTTGATATTGTAAAAACTTGCAGCTTTGCCAAGTGTACTTATGAAGACGGGAAAAAAAATCTCAGAATCTTGTTAAATTCATGAAAATTTACACGTATGAGGTGCTGACAATATTTACGCTGTGCTTGAAAACTGCACAACCCAAACAGCAAGGGCTGACCCTCAAGGTAAACACAATATATTAAGCAGGGTCTTCTCTTTCTCCTTCCAGATAGTCACCGAGATACAAGCCTCACTCCCTGTTCAAATTTTTTTTAACTCTTACAGCTACTTGAAATGATAACATGTAGCGTTTATTGAATTCCTACAGTGTGCAAAGGTTGTATCCTATACCGTGGAGGACATAAGAGGTAAAAGGCATTTCTAGAGTCCCTCAACAATCAACAGCAGTGCACAGTGACGCACACCCCTCTTACCCGGTTTCCACTTTTGATTCTACATTTACCCGCAGTCAATATTTACTGACAGCTGGAAATTTAAACTCTATGCATGCAGTTTTGTTTTGGTTTGACCTAAATGAGCAGTTTTGATCTGAGTTTGATATTTCGGCTACCCTAGTCTTCCCTTTGTTTCCAAAGAACAAAGAAACGATGGCAGCACCATGTCGTTTTTCTATGTTCGTGTTTTTAATAAGCCTACTCTGAGTTCATGAGGATCCAGTGTATATTTGCCTGCCTGTGATGCAGAGGTTACATGGGCAACTCAGATACAGACTCCACGGACAGAAGGCACTTCCAAATGGATGCAGGAGAATGTCGGAGTTAAAATCATTTCAGGAGAAACATATTTCTGAAACAATGATGGAAGCCCATGGAAAACACGGTCTGATACAAATACATCTGCTTTACAACTTAGCAGAAAATGTGTAGTGGGAAGGAAGTTGTGATAATATTTTAAAACTAGAAAGAACAAGAAACAATACGTCTTTTTAGCTGGTTAGTGTCTTCATAAATCATCTCTCAGAGAAATTCTGAAAATATTCACAGATTTGTTTATAAATACACTGAATTACCTCTTGTCTCAATAGGCGTTCGGCCTGATTTCTGGTAATATTTCTATGGTACCACCTGTAAAAGCAATAAAAGTAATTTATAATCAATTTATACTCAGAATCAGTTTTTTCAGAAAAATAAAAACCTGCTTCACTTCCTTCATTTTTAAGAACTTGCTTCAGAACTGATTTTAGATAGCTGAGGGGTTTTTTTAATTCACATAAACAATGATATACTATTCATGGGTCAATTAGTTAAGTTTAATATAATTTTATGAATTTCAAGTCAATTTCTAGTTTATTGCATCATATCTCAATTCACCTTTCTGAGACACACCCAGTATATAATTTTGAATGATTTAACTTCTTATAAATTTCTATGAAAGGTACGTGGTTAAGAAGTCATCCTCAACAAATAGTGTATGAGCTTTGGCAGACAAAGTAAAAAGTTCCTCTCAGTAACTCAGTAATTGGCATGTTTTTACATGTGCTATGCTACCCTTTCCAAAAGTTCGAATGAGCTCATTCTAACTTATCTGGCTTTCCGAAGTACATCGCCTTGTAGTAGAGTTAGCATCGCCTAGAGTAGAGTTATTATCACCCTGTAGTAGAGTTATTATCACCCTGGAGTAGAGTGCATGGAACAACCAGGACAGATTCTGCCCCAAACACCCTCTCCTGCCCCGTCTGTGTCCTCTCTCGCCCCTCACTCACTAAGCTTCGTTCACACTGAGATACTTTCCATCCTCAGATTCACCAGCCCCTTTTCTGCTGTTTCCTCTGCATGAAACATGTCTTTAAATGACTTTAGAATACCAGAACTACACACAATGAACACAATTAAATAACATCGTCAGTTAAACATAGTTTGATGTGATAATACCCAGTAAGCAGGCAACCGTACAGGAAAGAGGGGGACAATGGTAGAACAAAAGAGAGAGAGAAAGGAAAATGGAGAAGTTTTCATTTCAAAACTAGATCTTTAAAAAGATTTTAAATTTGATCTACTATTACGAGAAATACTGTTTTTGTAGACAGTGGAAGGAAGAATGCGTATCTAATCACGCACTGAGTCACCGCAGGTGGGCCAGATGGTGGCAGACCGAAAATCCCGTACCTGACTTTGAGCATAGAGTTCATCTCATCACGTGGACTTCCCCTAACATCCAGGAGTGGAAAGCTGCCACTGAATTAGAAGGGGAAGGTATTTAAAATACTAATTGCATCAAATTGAAAGTACACTTTTTTTTTTTTTTTGATACTGAGTCTCACTCTGTTGCCTGGTAGGGTGCAATGGCATCATCATAGCTCACAGCAATCTCAAACTCCTGGGCTCAAGCAATCCTCCTACCTCAGCCTTCCCAATAGCTGGGACTATAGGTGCGCACCATCAGGACTGGCTAAATTTTTCTATATTTAGTAGAGGCGGGGTCTCACTCTTGCTCAGGCTGGTCTTAAACTCCTAAGCTCAAGAGATCCTCCTGCCTTGGCCTCCCAGAGTGCTAGGATTACAGGCGTGAGCCACCACACCTGGACTAAAAGTAAACTTTTAAAAAGATGAACCACAGAGAATACAAGATGATTACAGATGATTCTAGACAGAGTAATTTAACTATCACAAGAGTAACTATAATGGGAACAAGAGTAACTATAATGTTAAACTGTGAACATCACTCAGGACTTTTTAATAAATATTAATATTGGAGGAAATAATTTCAAGGTGAGTCTAACACCTCTTGTTGTAGAAAGAGGAAATTCTTTCAAAATAAACGAGGCAGTGTTAGACATGGGGAACTAGCTTAAAGGGGCCTCCACTGGCTCAGTTGTGAAATTTGGATGTTAAAAGGAGATTAATGATTATAGGTCACTAAAATAAACGGAATCTGTGAAAAGCCGAGACTGCATAACAATACTCAAAAAGGGAAACGTTAACATAAATTGTATTTTTTAAAACAGTGTCTTGCACCTGCTGTCAAGTTGGTGTGAATTTTGTTGCATTGTATTTACTTATTATAGTGACAAATAAAATAGATAAATACGTTAATTTTGTTTAAATATAAATATAAATTAAAACAAATTATAAATATACAAAATATATTAAAAAATCCATCCACATGTGGATGTCATTAGAAGACTTCAAAGTAGTAACCAAAGAGCCACATAGAAGTATGTGACAAAGTCAGGGTCTTCTAAAATAATGCAGAATTCTCTCAGGCAGGAAAGATTTCCAATGAACGCAACTTCCGGGAGGTTGGGAGCATGGTATTTCAAAATTTCATCGATTTAAATCAAATGATAAAAGTTAAAACAGTTTTTTAAATATATATATATACATATATATAGGCAATCCTGTAACTCTTAGACAACTGTGATTATATCTAATACCAAATGACGGGGACAAGGAGTTGGGGGCTGGGCTCCTATTGACATTTTTTTTTAATCCAGCATGTCCAGCTATGGTTGAGTAGAAATATCCTCTATGTAAGTCAACCTCTAGTCTCATGTCCCAATCTTAGATTTCTGATCAATAAATAACGGTACTCTGGTCTTCAATTTTTGATCTTGAAACCCCATTGGATCTGAGAAGGTAAATCCATTTCCCTTAGTAAGTGACTTTCTGACCCCAAAGAGAATTAACGGTTCAGTGTAGAGATAATGAGATAAACTCATACTTCTGTAACGTTCGGGATAATCAATATGCTGGGTATTTAAAAATATCTATAATTTTAAGAGAACCTGGCATTTTAGATTTTTGCCTCTGATTTAAAATGCACAATTAATTTTAAACTGCTGTTTTGAAGTTGGAGAGAATTTGACTAATTTTTAAAATGATATTTGTACAGTTAAGAGACTTTGATTTCTCTCATTTATAAGTTTAATTTATTCGATTTTCAGGATCATTTAAAGACTTACATAGGGCTTATTACAATCGTAAATTTGCCCTGTCCAGCATGCAAAGTATTTTAAAAGAAAATTGAACTTATTCAGTTTGTTAATGGAAATTAAACAGTTCAGCAAATTTAATTAACTGAGCTTATAAATAGGACTGATTGTTTAAGGACATTTAGTATGCTGAGTTTGAATTTAGGTGATTGTTCTTAGTTATTTAGATTTATAAATAGTATATCAAGATTTACAAGTTGAATTTGAGGGCTTACTAAAAACGAGGTTTTTACATTGCAGTGTTGAGAATTTGGATATTCATTTAAAGCCAAAGTAGCCACAAATCCCTCTATATAGAAAGGCTCCCCTGAGACATCAGAAGCCACGATAACACAGCAGGCCTTCTCCATCCTGCTCCCCATTACCTCCTACCATCTTCAGACCTCAAGTCACTTCCTCAGAAAGGTCTCCCCCAACCCAACATGCCCCATCTAAATTATAACCCCTTCCGCATTGTTTTCTCCCAGAGTGTCCTGTATTATTCCTTTATGACACTGTAATTTATAATTATATATTCATTAGTTCATTTAGGGTTGTTTAATATCTGTTTCCCCAAGAAACTGTAAGTCTCATAAAGGCAGGGACTGTCTCTGTGTATTTCATGTAGCATCTCCAGTGCCTAGAACAACTAACATCTGGAAAATCACAAGTGTACGGTAAATACAGATTGAACAAATAAGGTGATTCGGAGGGCAGAAGTAACTAAGGAATATCGCACACCTGTAATACGAGGCAAGGTGGACCAGACTGTAAATGCCTTTCCTGTTTGTTTCACAGTTCGCAGAAATAATAATAATCACGAGGAAGTACTGAACATATTTACTCTGTACTGTATAAGATAGGCTCATTCAGAGGTTTAGAGACAGGGGGTAACTTTGCCCAGAGCCAAGGCACCAGTCAGTGATGATGGCAGGACTGGAACCCAGGTTATCTCCACTTCCAAGCCCATGCTTCGGTACTTTTGTACAGTCATCAGAACAGTGCTTGGCACACAGTAAATGATCAATACATTTTAGTGACCAATAATGATCATTATTTTACATTTTAAGAAAATTGTTTTTTTTTAAAAATCAATAAAGGTAAAAATTAATCTTCCCATAATTGGAGTCATTAAAAAAGAATGATTTTTTTAAAAAGACGCATAAATTAAAGCCCAAGGAAATGAAGTGCAATCGGAACCCCAGAGTAACTTAACTTAAGGGACCCAGTATCTACAGCATAAACAAGTTGTCACAGCCAGGGCCTACGCCCAGTCTAAACAGGGGAAGCCATCAGCAAATGAATTAGTAATGAAAGGGAGGAAAATAAGGTCCCAGGGTAGAGAGTGTCCCTTCACTAACCACCAAGCATCTTCACATCAGTCTCCTTTCAACTGGAAAATCCAAACTGGGGTAATGATTGGGGGAAAAAAATCTTATTTTTCTAATTTTTCTTAGTAGGAGATTTTCATACAAAATCTGCTCTGATCTGGCCTTGCAAGGGACCTGTTTTTGTTGGTCACTTCAGCCGAGGGTGGCAGTGCTCTTGAGCAACAGCAGATAGATGAGGAACCGTTTTTTTAGGGAAGGCGAGTTCAGCCACCGGAGGGCTTTGTTTTACTGGGGACTGGAATCTTGGGCAGAGCTGAATGGCTCCAATAGGGAGGACAGGGCAGGCTGAGTGGAGGTGGGGAGAAGAGAGAAAGACCCCGTGATGCAGCTGAGGAGCGTGGCCTGAGAGTGAGAACAGAAACAGCTAATGGAGAAGTCCAATAAAATGACGTAGCTCTGTCATGTGTCCTGAGGTCCCCTCCTTCTCCCCTCCAAAAAAGTCTACATTATGCATCAGAGCTTTTGGAATTGGATTTGTTTTAGGGAGGGATGGACTGAGTTAGGCCTCCAGGTAGGGTAATTTAAATTAGTAGCAAGGCTAACCAAGGAAGCTCTTTCATTCAGTTATATTTGCTGCCTGGTCCTCAGAAAGGTATGTGTCTTAATGCCTCAACTCACATCACCTACTGCCACCTGCTGGAAGCATGTGCTAATTGCAAAATAAGTACCATGGGGGGAACGGGGGGAGGGGAACATGCTCAAACTGAAAACCTACATTTATAAAAAGCACAGGACTAATCCCAGCTCTGCCACTCTCGGCTAGTAATCTACCAACCTCAGTTTCTCATCTGAAGAATGAGAGGCTTAGGAGGTGATTGCTAAGATCTCGGCCATTTTTCCAAATCTGTAATTGTAACAAAAATAAATTTCAAGCAGAACCCTATTGAGCGTACCAAAGGCTCTTCCCAACGACAGTGTTAGCCTAGCTCTTATCCAGTTCTTATCTTCAGCTATTTATAAAATATATAAAATCGTGGGCCAAAAATGTAATAATTTCTCTATATAGTAAGTCCAATTTACCACTCATTGAAACTTTAATGTCATTTTTAAAAGTAAATTTTCTGGCTAGGCTATAAAGTAAAATAAGCGCCGGATGAGTGTTTGGTTTCACTCTGTAGCTGTGAAAAGAGAAAAAAGTGGCCATATAAAACAAAACAAAAATAAGTTTAAGAAAAAGAAGTTTCTGAATCAACCATGATAAGGAACAAAGGCCCCTTTATTGCTAAAGATGTCAAATGTGTTACTTTCTTTTCCTTTAACAGACCAAAACCAGTATCTACACCTATAAGCTGCCCAAATGTCCCTGATTATCATAGGTTAACCCCAGGCCATACTTTGGAGGAGACTTACTCATATATTTCTAAATTGGTTATCTTGTTTTCAGTCACGTAGTTGCTTGGGATTAAGCCTTCATTCCTACAACAAAAGAAAAAGCAAAAGTCAAAACGCTTGGCATGTTTTGGCATTACCATGGCGACAATCCTTTTAAAACCTCGAGGATGGAGGAGAAAATCAAATTCATTTTACCGATTCAATTGTTGAAAGCAGAAAAAAGTTTTGCTTTTTTTTTCATTTTCAACTCAACAAAAATCTCTGTACAAGAAATACTATACTAAGGTCCTGGCTTTTAATGTGAGTAGTTCGAGAGGTTTGATGATCCCAAAATCTTTTCAGAGAAGAAGAGGAGCACTTAAGTGATCATTTGATGCCACAGTGACTAGGTTAAAAACAGCAATTACCAAGATACGAGGGTTTCATTTTTTTTGATTGCTGCAGAGTATTCCGTAGTATAAATATTCTAGTTTAGCCACTCCCCTGTCACAAACAGAGCCGTAAAGAAATCCTTGAACGTGCCTTCATGTGCACAACTAAGAATATTTCTATAAGATAGATACCAAGCAGGGAATTGCTAAGTTACCGAATATGAGCATCTCTCAGGAGATACAGCAAATTGCCCTCAAAGAGGGATATACCAATTTACACATCTATCAGGAGGGCAGGGGTTTTCCTCTTCCTATACCTTCACCAACGTTTGCGTTTATGGAAAGAACTCCGAGACATATTAGACACATTGTTGAAAAATAAAAGCAAGTTGCATAACAATGCATAAAGCATAAGATTTAGGTAAAAGAAATCTACCAACAATATGGTATCTTTCGACACATGCATGTAAGTGCATTGAAAATGATCCGGAAAGGTACTCACTAAATGGATAACGGTGTTAACTTCTGGGAAAGAGACTGAGTTTGGAGGTGGTGGCAGAGCCAAATTTTGGCATTATTTATAGTGTTTACATATTATTTTTAAAAACTCTATTCACTGATTAGCTGTGAAATCAAAAACTTAACCATTTTTTTAAGACACGCCACTAGTTCACCTGTTGCTAATTACAGGTGTGGCTAATTACACGGCCCTGAACTTACTGATGCCTCTTTTTCTGCTGAAAAGTCTCCACCATGTGTTGAGCCTAAACTAAGCTTGGCGAAGATAGCCAAATCCACAGGACAGTACAATTAAGGAAAGAGGTGCGTGATTTAGATGCTTATAGTACTTAGATACTTAAAATCTCCAAATCTCGGCAATTATCGGAAACCAATGCCAGCATTCTCTCCCAGGGAGCCCAGATATTCCTCAGAATCCTTCTCAACTCAGGACTCCAATCAAGCATTGATCATCTATTGCAAATGACACAAGGAAACCCGGTTGCATCTCAGGGTCTTTTTTTCTTTCCAATTTAATTCAGCGACTACTGCAAATGTTTGCTTCTAAACCTAGTCATTGCAGACATAGAAAAGTAAATAAGATACTATTTCTGTTCTTACCTTAGAACTTCACAGAAAAAAACAATTCCCAAATAAAGTACAAATCAGAATAAGAACCTATATGGTAGGAATTATTAGTCCTATTTTACAAATAAAGAAATGGAAACCAGAGAGGGTAAGTGACTCGCCCAAGGACACACCGTAGTGGGTAGCAGCGGCGGACGCGAAGCCAGGTGTGTCTGGTTCTGAGACTGCCTGGAACGGCTGTGCCCTAGCGCTCTCCCACGTCCACGCGGGGCTGTGGGACAGGCACGGTTTCATGCAGAGGGAAGAGTGATAAACCTGGAGAAAATGAGCCACTGAACAGTCTTCTTTATGTTCTGAGGTCTTTAGAAGCTAGAAGAGGAAGAAGTTGATGAGGAGTAGACCACGTGTCTTACCCCAAACAGTCTCTTGCCTTCCACCAGTGAGGATTGTACTTTTCCAGTATCAAGTATTCCTCCGATCTCTTTAATGCCAGATTACAGGGTTCTCTGGGCAGGAAATCATAAAGGGCCTTGACTCGGATCTTCTCTTCAGCAACCTCGGAGGCCGGGAGGGGAGGCAGAGGCTTGCGTTTTGACGGTTGCGCACAGCCCCTGTTGGACTGTAAAAACCAACAAATAAGTTGCTTTACTATCATTTTAGTGCTTTTTATTTAAAAAAAAAAAATAGCAATATAGCATATTTGCTTGCGGACTCACTTCTCTCTCCAGCTACGCCAAGGCAGAAGCCAGGCTGGGATCAACCCAGGAAATGACTGACTCAGAGACACAAGTTCTTGCATTAGATTTTTTCTTTTTTTATTGATTTTTTTTTTTTTTTTTGAGACAGGGTCTCACTCTGTCACCAGGCTGCAGTGCAGTGGTGCAATCATAGCTCACGGCAGCCTCAAACTCCTGGGCTCAAGGAATCCTCCTACCTGAGCCTCTCGAGTAGCTGGGGCTGCAGGCATGTCCCACCTCTCCCAGCTAATTCTTCTGTTTCTTTCCCGGAGACGGGGGTCTCACTATGTTGCCCAGGCTGGTCTCGAACTCCTGGCCTCAAGCAATCCTCCCCGCTCGGGCTCCCAAATTGCCTCCCTGTGATTACAGGTGGGAGCCACACGCCCAGCCTAGATTTATTCATGTCACAATTTTTAAAAGATGATTTACTCTTCAATAGTTTTAAAGATGTTTCTCTCTTAGAAGAGGAAAAATGGCCTTTTTCTTTCACGCGCTACAAGCGTGCGTTTGGGTTGACCACACTTCCCAAGGATGCTGTTTTTCCCAACACTGGACTGAAAATTATTCCTGACTTCCAAATGGCTGTAGCCCAAATACACTGTTTCCCCATTGTTTATTTTCAGGTTCTGCCTTGAGCGGAGCAGAGGCTATTTTAACTGATCCTTTTTTTCTTTTACTTCTTTCTAGAACATTCTTTCACTGTTTATTGAGCACTTACTTTGTGCCAAGCATGACACGCCGAGGTTCCCAGCATGGTAGCAAACAGTATCTCATGGAGTGTAGACCCCAAAAGGACGACCCCCCAGTCCCTTCTCCCCTGTGGATGTGATACTCACCTGCTTCTTACTTGACAATTCGCTGAGGCGCGGCCTGTGACGCTGCGTGTACTTTTCTGAAAGTCCTTCATCTTGGCTCAGGCTTATCTGTGTTCTCACTTGCCTTGCATTGAAAAGCAACCATGTTACCAACGAGCATTTGTACTGCAGGTATAAACCCACTGGGATTCTCAGAACCTGTAGAAAAATCTGGGTGTCTTCCCAATTGCCTTTTTATTCAGAAGACTGCCTAACCCCGTCTGCTTGGGCAAATTACTAGCTCTCAGAACATAAGTTTTCTTATCCAGGCACTAGAGATGCTCACAGCACCTAGAGTTGTCATAAAATAAAATTGAGAAGACATGTCACATACCCAGTACAGAGTCTGGTACATGTTAGAGACATAAAATTACAATAGTGATAATGAAAAACTTACTCTGTGTCTGGCACAGCTCTTGTCATTTTAAATGATCATTGAATAGTGTCTATTGTTATCAACAGACATGGTATAGTGACCAGGACCTGAGTCTGAATCCCAGCTCCACCATTTCATAGTGTGGCCTTGGGTAACCAAAGTAATCAACCTCTCTAAACTTCAGTTTCCTCATCTGTAAAATGGGGATTATATATATAAAAAAAAACAACATAGGTGGTTTTGGAGTTATGTGAGCTAATAAATGTGTAGTGTCTGATATTTAGCACACTCCTATTAAACATTAGCGGTTACTATTAACATGATGCTTTGGGTTTAATTCTTACGCTATCGTTTGCTGAGCACCGAAGTATAAGGTACACTGATAGTTTTGGGGAGATATCCAGACAACTAAGACAAGATTCTTGTCCTGAAAAGGCAAAAAATACAGAGTGGAACACAGACATAAACAGCAAACGCGACGTGAATATTAAGTAGAGAACCAAGCTGCACGGTGTCAGAACGCAATGGAAGGAGCAATTGAATTTAGAAGGATGGAGAGGCCGGGCGCGGTGGCTCACGCCTGTAATCCTAGCACTCTGGGAGGCCGGGGCGGGAGGATTGCTCGAGGTCAAGAGTTCAAGAGCAGCCTGAGCAAGAGCGAGACCCCCGTCTCTACTAAAAAATAGAAAGAAATTATCTGCACAACTAAAAATATATGTAAAAAATTAGCCGGGCATGGTGGCGC
>CAUYRT010030586.1:0-54235 GCA_963574885.1 Lepilemur ruficaudatus
GACAGAGTCTCACTTTGTTGCCCGGGCTAGAGTGCCGTGGCGTTAGCCTAGCTCACAGCAACCTCAAACTCCTGGGCTCAAGTGATCCTTCTGCCTCAGCCTCCCAAGTAGCTGGGACTACAGGCATGCGCCACCATGCCCGGCGAATTTTTTCTATATATATTTGGTTGGCCAATTAATTTCTTTCTATTATTAGCAGAGATGGGGTCTCGCTCTTGCTCAGGCTGGTTTCGAACTCCTGACCTTGAGCAATCCACCCGCCTCGGCCTCCCAGAGTGCTAGGATTACAGGTGTGAGCCACCGCGCCCGGCCAAGGTGGCAGTTTTGGCTGCTGCTATGTTACATCTGGATACAAGGAGCTTTGCAGGATTTGGCAGTACATTGTCTAGCCAGCCTCCCTGGACAACCCACCACCTGCCACCATTCCTTCCCAGGATCCTGAATGTTTTACATTTTTTTTTTGCAAAGGAATGTTTATAAAGACTCTAACATCCATAAACTCAAAATAAGTTCCCATTTTGTTTCTTGAGGACTCTCCCTCCACCCTCATCAGAAGTTTCTGCCTTATTCTGTCAGTCACTTTCTTTCACAACTTCCAACTCTGGGAGATTCTGCGTAATGTCCCCTCCATAACCACTTGGGGTGGGAATAGGTGAATAAGAATTGATATGTGATACAGTTTGGACGTTTGTCCCCTCCAAATCTTATGCATGAAATCTGATCCCCACTGTTGGAGGTGGGGCCTAAAGGAAGGTTTGAGTCATGGGGGCAGATCCCTCGTGAATGGTTTGGTGCCCTCCCTGTGATAACAAACAAGTGAGTTCTTTTTCTATTAGTTCACAGGACAGCTGATTGTTTAAAAGAGTATTGCATCTTCCTCTCTCTCTTACTTCCTCTCTTGCCATGTGACACACCTGCTCCCCCTTAGCTTCTGCCACGAGTGGCAGCTCCCTGAGGAAAATGCTGGCACCATGCTTCTTGTACATTCTGCAGAACCTTAAGCCAAATAAACCTTTTTTCTTTATAAATTACTCAGCCTCAAGTAGTTCCTTTAGTGCAACCTAAAATGGACAAAGACCTATCTTCTTTATTTTCTTTATAACTCACCTAGTTCCATCAGTATGTGATACTGCTGTAAACTTATTCATCCAGATGTGAGATTTTGAGAGCCATTCAAGGTTTTCCCCTCTCAGTTTGTCATCAATTCTTAATAATTCTATCTCTTCATATGTCTCAAACCCAACCCATTCTCTGCCCACTGTCTTTACTGCTGTTATCTTAGCATCACCCCCCATTATTTTGCCCATAATCATCTTTACTGCCTCCAGCCTCAATCCCCTTTAATCAATTTTCTAAGCTCTTGACAGAGCAATATTTCTAAAATACAAATCTCATCTTGCTACCACCTACACCATACCCACCTACTTTAAACTACTTATTGGATTTTTTAAAAATTTTTCCTTTGCTTAGAATTTAAGTAATCACCTAGTTAATGATAGCTGCTATGTACTGACAAGTTCCTCAGTGCCAAGCACTAGTACAGGTTTATATTCTTTATCTTTTTTGTCTACTATGCCATTATGATATACATTACCCCATTCTCAGACAATGAAGCTGAGAATCAGAGAGCTTGATTAATTGGCCCAAGTCATCTACTTCGTTATTGGTGGAGACAAGACTCCAATCCAGATCTCTCGAATCACTTATCGTTCATAAATTGATCTTCCCTATTGATCCTTGTCCTCGCCAATGCCTGCCACGCCACCTGTATTCTAGTCAAAGTACCTAATTTTTATTCATTCGTTTATTTCCTCAAAACCTGTCCTAATATCCTTTTCTATGTGTACTATACTCTGTTTGCAACACTAAGAAAACATGGGTTCTTCTCTTAGTCCAAGCCAACTTTTACTTAGTGCAGTGAAAGTATCACCATTACTAGGAAACTTTCACTGGTAGGCAGTGTCTGTGTAAGGTGCTTCTTTTGTGCACCTAGAAAATCCTGTGCAAAACACCATCGTTTATTCCCAGATTTGGGCATTTTTTTCTCTTCTTGAATATGTTTTTTAGTGGAAAGGAATCGTCCTGAGAATGGGATGTGTCTTTTTCATTTTTATACAGCACCAGAAGGATGACAAATGGTGACAGACATATGAACACAGATGAAGACATATTTACTGAGTAAATGAAGAAATGAATGGACAAATGCATTTTAATGGTTTTCAGACCTCACTGAGCTCTTATTCTTGAGTTACCATGTGAACGAGTGATGACATCCATCATGGGCCCAGTGACATGTGTTTAGAGCGTGAGGTTCTTTTTATGAATGCCTCACTACCTCTGCTAAGGTTTTTGTATAGATTGTAAAACTCCAGAGCTCTAGTTTGCTTATGTTATTTGTCTCTTTGGAGTCCCAATTTTCTCATCTCACCTACTTTAAACTCTCTCAGTTTTTACAGAATCATTAATGACCTAGTATTTTAAGGTTATTTCTTCATTCTGTTTATGAATCAGATGTCTTGTTTAACAAGGTAGATGAACATAATTTTTTAAAAATTTTCTTAAGACAATATTAATTTTATTGACAACATAACTGTGGTCAGCAGACTTCTAAGACAACCCTTAAGATTTTTGCCACCTGATATACACTGTGTTCCTCTGCTTGAGTGTGGGCAGAACCTCTAAATACAATGGGATAGTAACTCATGGTTATGCTACATTATGTAAGTCTCCATCCATCACAGCACACCAGAGGGAGATTATTCTCCTGGCTTTGGAGAAGCAAGTTTCCATGCTGTGAGAGGAGCATGTGGACAGGACCTAAGGGCAGCTTCTAAGGGCTGAGAATCCCTTACTGACAGCCACAAAAGAAAAAAAGAAAAGAAAAAGAAAAGAAAAAAATCAGGGGCTTCTCTTCTACAACCAAAAAGATCTGAATTCTTTAAAAAACAATGAACTTGGAAGTGGACTCTGAACTTCAAATAAGATTATAATCTTTGCCAACACTGAATTCAACTAGTGAGATGCTGAACAGAAATCCCAACTTACCTGTACCTGGGCTCCTAAACCATGGAAATTGTCATATAACAACTGTGTGTGTGTTCTGAAATGCTTTGGGGGTGGTAATCTGTTATGCCACAATGGGAAACCAATGTACTAGTGCTTTCTGTCAGTGACTCTATAGATATTTCTGGAATCTCCCTTCCACATTTCTTTAAAAGTGGGGCACATTTTGGAGACATTTTATTAGTCTCTTCCTTTTTCTAATGGATACTAACTTCAGTACTGTCTATGTGCTATTTTTTACTGGTCTCCATCAGATTTGAGGCTTTTTGCTTAACAATGCTTTACTCTGCTCCACTGGTTAGATACAATACTGTCTGCTTCTAACAAATTGCCACCATTTATCAGCAATTAACGCCAGCCTAAAATAGAAGAGAAAGGAACCTCTAAGGATTAGAAAGGAAAATTCTACTTTCTGACCTTCCAATCTGTGCTTAAAAGGCAAGCTTTGGATTTGTGTGTTCCTGGGGTGTTATTAAATGGAGTCCTTAATTTGAATAATACAAATGTATATTTGCATAGTGATTTGAACAGTAATCTTCACACTTCTCACTATTGTGAGAAGTCACGAGATATATTATCTTCATTGTACCATGTATTTGATTTCTTCAAGGTTATTTAAAGGATAGTTATCAAGCTGATCGTGGAGGCAACTGCTTTTGATATATCATTCCTTCATATGCTGCTAATCTTCCCTGCTTCCTAAGAAAATGTAATCACTTATTCATGTTATTTCAAATCTCATGGTATTCATAAAACTCTCATTGATCCTCTGCCTTCTTTTCAAAACTGCTTCTTGTTTTTCTAAATATTTTAGGGAAATAATCCAATAGGTAGCAGAGTTGAAAGAATTTTACGGTGTCCATTCACATATCTGTCAGGATTCTACCATTGATATGTTACTACATGTTACTGATATATATCTCTGCATCCTTCTATCATTCTATCATTCCATCTTATTTTTCATGTATCATGAATTAAATTTCAGATGTAATAGCATGCATACCATTAATTGGAGTTCACTATTTTTATTTTCTTCATTTTGATGTGTTTTACATACAATTGAAAACACAGATATTAAGTGTACATTGTCTCAGTTTTGACAAATATATGAGCCTTTATAAGACACCCAGGACACACTGACAAATTGTTTCAGGTTATTAGGTAGTTAGCAAGGGATTCCAGGTCTCCTAGGGATGAAAGTTTGTGCTTTGCCTTGGTGTAATTGTCCCAACAGGGAAGAAGGACAAAGATGGGCCCCAGACCCCCATCTTGGTCTTCCCTTGACTTAATCCTGTCCTGAGCTACTACCATAGAGGGATTACCCTACAAATCTGCCAATTATAACTTAGTATGCCAGCTGCAAAAGATGCAGAGGAATCTCTAGGCCACTGGTCAGGCAGCATGGGTACCATAGAGTCTGGAAGGTGACCTAGAACAACCACATGCATATTAAGACTCAGGTCATCTAACTCCCAACTGTCCTATCAAAGGGGTTGCATGGTCATGTCTGAGCCACAAGGAGGTCTCAATCCAGGCACTATAAAACAAGATGCAGACCAGAACCAGTCCCTTCCTTTTGCTCTCCCTTTGCTGCGACAATGGGTCCGGTCAGCATCTGTGGCCTACGTATCATGCTCTGTAAATCTATATTTTGCTATAATCCTATCTTTCTTTCCTCAATAAACCTCATTTTCATGCTTGCCTTGCTTTGGTGCATCTGGTCATTCTTCCTCCATGAGAGTGCTAAGAAACAACATTTCAGACTAAAACCTGACAATATTATAAATATTAAGATTGTTTGAGTAACCCCTATATCAATATTCCCCTAGTTTAAAGTACTTGCTAAAACCAAAAATTGCTAAAGTTGTCAGTTTTCCTAGTTAACTTGAGCCTGCAGAATATACTTTCCCAGCCTTGCTTACCCTGAGGCCATTTACTTTGGAGAACTGCTTTTCCTGGCACATCATATTCTTGTTTTCTTGTTCCTTTTACTCCTGATCAACCTGCTTCCCTGAGACATATAAAACCTTTGCTATGGCCAGAAGGCAGGGGAGTTTTACTTTCACAGTGGCCCTACTGATAAAGGTGAATAAAGACTTTCTTTTTTCAGGCCACCTCTGGGGTGCTTTTTGACAAGTAGACATAAAGATCTTTTCTTTAGATCATAAAATTATATCAAATTATTATATAATTAATGGGAATGCTATTTTCAATTTACTGAAACATAAATTGATGATAAATCAACAGACAGTGTCTTATTTTGGCATATATTTTTTTGTTTTGTTGTTTTGTTGTTTTTGTTCTTTTTCTTAACCATTTATATTATCTTTCCTATTTAATTTTTATGAACACTTTCAATCAGGAAAGAATACAGAGAGAGCACATCACTATTCCGAATAAGACAGGAACTTGCTGCAAACTGGATTTTAGGCACATGTCCTCCCCCGCTGGAAATTAAAATAATTCTCCAATAGATATTTGATGGTGAAAAGAAATTGCAAATGGGTAGTTTTAAAAAGTCAGTGTATGCATGTGAATTCTAGTGTTTTTTAAGCATTTGGATCAATCAAGATTCAGTTCACAACACCAAAGGTTAGTTATTTTAACCAGTAAGGGGTTTATCACAAGGAGCTTGCTACTTACAAAAGCTATAGAAAGTTTGAAGGTCCAGATCCTAGGTTGAGCCTTAAAGAATAGTTTTCAGAACATACCCAACTGGATCTAGGCTACTTTGGATATGTTGGAAGCAAGAAGTCACCAATTCCCTAAAATTCTGTGTCAGGGCTCAGCTCAAGACACTCCAAAATAGGACACCTTGACAAGTGTGAAAATGCATAAGCAAGAAGGTTACTTTGACCGTCTCCCATCTTGCTCCTCTGAAGCATGGTCACAAAATAATTCTTTAGCCTAACTTGCCTGAAAGAAAGTCATAAGAACCTCATTCTGTGTCACGTGCCTGTGGTCCCAGCTACTTTGGAGGCTGAGGCAGAAGGATTGCTTGAGCCCAGGAATTTGAAGTTGCTGTGAGCTAGGCTGATGCCACGGCACTCTAGCCCAGACAACAGAGTGAGACTCTGTCTCAAAAAAAAAAAAAAAAAAATGAACCTCATTCCAGAGGTTCTGCCCTATATCCAGAGACCACAAAGAATATGAACTGGCTAAGTTCCCCCAAGGGCTTATTTATTTTACCATTAGGTCATTCCTCCTTTTTGTCTAATCATACTTCTACATAACTGTCCAGCTTTGTTGAACTTAAGCATAAAAGTATATAGTTTTCCCTGAGTCTTAGGGTCATCATTTCAGAGGGCTGCCATGTCACATAAAACTTTGCGGCAATAAATTTGTTATGCTTCTCTCTTGTTAATCTGTCTTTTGTTATATTGAGGTGTCAGCTATGAACCTTAAGCTGGGTAAGGAAAATAAATGACCTTTTCTCCCTTACAGCAATGGCTTCTTGACATATAGAATCTGGAAAATGTACAGCATAGCTCCAATGCAGGGATTAAAAGTCTCTACTAAAGAAGTTGCCCATGTAACTACTTCTGACATTGATACTGCCACTGTTGCTCCTGCCTCTGGATACCCAGAAAATGTAGAACATCACATTATTTTCCAAAGTCACTTCCTGAAAAACCAGAGTAAACAACAGCCAACTCCTGTGGAAGGCTAATTGGTCAAAACAGATTTTATTTAGAACTGAAAATGGAAGTACAAACTAGTATGGGAAATATAGCTTTTATACTACAAATATCTCCACCTAGAAAAAAACAGGAATAAGTTGAGTGAACGAATTATCATAGATGCTGTGATCTACTTATGACCAATTTTCACTTTGTCATGTTGCATTGTCCTAAAGTTACTTACATAGTTTTATAGTTTATTGCACATTGAATGTTTTATACAGAAATATTCCATTTTAAATAAGAAAAATAGCATTCCTTGCAAATAAATTTTATTATTCTGAACAGGTCATGTTCACCTCATTTAAAATAAATTTGAAATTAAATTAAAGAAGTGGATGGCAAGGTAATTGATGTGAAATGAAAATGACTGCTCCTTTTGAAATTAAAAAGTATATAAATTAAAATATGATTCCAATGAATTGGTGTAACAAGAGCTTAACTAGTGCCTAGAAGCAAAACACAGTTTCCTGTAATTACTTAGGGAAAAAAAAGAAATTGCATTAAATAATTGAATAAAAATGACCACATATTTCCCCCAAGAGTTGTAGTTGTATTCTTTGAAATCAGGTCATAAGTGGTGCTCTAAGCTTATCCTTCCTTTATAGAGTCGGTTGATGCCACATAGCAGAAACTGAGAACAAAGGGGTTAACCCAATTTCAAGTTTGTCTTTGATGCACTTCCAAATCTCCTCTTGTGGGAAATGAAAGTGAATTGCTTTAAGTAGTTACAGAGTGGAAATAGATCAGAACAGTCAATCTCTGGCCTTGGTGAGAGGATGCTTTAGTTTATTTCTTCTTTGGAACAATGTGTCTTGGTTGATTGTCCATATCTGTTTGAAATAAAAAGACCTACAGATATCTGAAGCAAATTAATCATTCAACCAGGACAGTCATCTCTATGGAAAACTACTAACAGAAGATTATATGTTAATTAAAATGTCAAAAGGGCTTTATGTTTACTGGAAAAGTTTCCTGTAAATTAGCATTCTCGGGTTTCATATACTTCTATAATTAATACTAACAGAGGCTAGAAAAGGCAACAAAATTGGGCTCTAAGTTAATATGCAAAGTTATAACTGAAAAGTACCCAACAATATTTCACAATAGGAAACAAAGTCTGTTTTTTTGATAGTGAGAGATATTGCATTTCTTATATTAATAAAATGGCTCCCTATTGTGTACAGTTGAAAATATGTAAAATACCCATGTGTTCTCCACAGATCAGTTTTCATAACGTCTTTCAAATATGACCTCTCTTTACCTAAAAAGAAATTTAGACAGCACAGACAGCTCCTTATGTTCAGCAGAGCATATTTTGACTCAACCTACAGAGATAGGGACTATGGTACCCTCCTGCCCTATAAATCACTATCATATTGCCTAATTTTTCACATTCACTCATATAACACAAAACTTGAAATACATGCAAGAATTGGAGCCATGATGGTAGTATCAACATCTGTTATTCAAAAAGCTCAACTCAAGAATCTTAAGAGAAGCAATAACAGGGCACTTATTGCGTTTCCCTATTTCCTGTTGCATTTCCCTATTTCCCTTCAAAAAGCATAGTGAAGAAAAAAATCTATAGGTAAAATCTAAAGCTAACCTAGGAGAAAAGGTATCCTTATGAACTTTAAAACATGAGAAATTGTGAGAAATCATTGGTTGCTACAATACCTACACAGCAGCAGCATCTGTTTAGTAAGAAACAGAGCTAAGGCAATGGGCTTCTGGTGCCCTGGAAAGAGGATATGAATATCCATGCATTAAACCACTTAAAATATGTTTACATTTAAGTGTTCTTAATTATAATTTGAAGATCTATAACCTTGGAGAACACTAACAAAGCTTGTTATTTTGAAAATTCATAAGTAAATATCATAAGTAAATAAATAATATATAATGCTATATAATTTATTATATAATAAATGAATAATATTAAAATAAATAATAATATATACTATACTTACCAAAAATTGTTATATGTACTTGTAGGAGCACTTGGAAAGAAGTTTATAATTTAAATGCTTATATTAGTAAAAAAGAAAGGTTTAAAATTAATGTTCATATTAAGCTCAAGAATTATATAACCATCTGAATAATTTTTTTAAAATGTTGAGAGAAAAATCAACTATCACTCATGATAGAATCACTCAACAAAAATAATTGAAGAAAAATTTCTCAACCTGAATAAAGGCACCTATAAAACTTCACAGCTAACATCATACTTACTGATGAAGAGTTCCCTCTGAGATAGGAAAAAGGCAAATGTTTTCTCGCAGTGCTTTCATTAGACATTGTACCAATGGTCCTGATCAGCACCAAAAAACAAAAAATAAACAAACAAATAAAAAGTATATCAACTGCAAGGGAAGAAGGGAAAGTTCTTTTTCCACGGAAATCATAACAGATTATACATGAAATCCTGAGAGGCCTACCAAATCTACAGAATTTAAAAAAATAAATTGAGATGAATTACAGGACAGACGATTTATAAAGAAAAATCAGTTGTTCTTCTGTATATTATTGAACATCAGAAAATGATATTTTAAAATTAAAATGTATTGAAACATAAAAATCCAGAAAATATTTAGAAATGTTTTTCAATGCATAAGACCTCTACATTTAAAAGTTCAAAACAGTACTGACTTAAAAAAGACAAGTGAATAATGGTACATTATAAATTTACTCATTGGGAGATAAAATATGAATAAGATGTCAATGCTCTAAAAAATGAGTTGTAAATATAAAATTACATCATATTTTTAGAAAAAAATGATAAACTGTTTATACAATTTATATAAAGATATGAAGAACCTAGAAGTGGCAAAGATATCTTAACAGAGAAAGAACGAAAGATTTACCTGACTTTCTATCTAAAAGTCTACAATAATTAGAAAAGTATGATATAAAAATGTAATACTGATATAAAAAATAGATTAATCAATCAGTGGAACAGAATGGACAGTTCAGAAATTAATCTCATATATGCTATCAGTTAAACATAAACAGAGTTGCCAAGGCTGTTGAGTTGGGAAAGGAAAGTCTTTTCAAAAACCTAGTGTTGGAATAAGTGGATGAACACTGACAAAAATAAACAAACATCAACACAAAACCCCTTGATCATTACTGTACAGCATACACAAATATTAATTTGGAATTTTCATAGATCTAATAGTAAAAGTTTAAATTTTAAATCTTCTAAAAGAAAACAATATTTTTGAAATCATTTAGTAGTCAGTGATTTCTTAGAGAGAACATAAACTGAGAATAAATTTTTATAAAAGACAAAAATATATAAAATGAATATTAACAAAATTGTTCTCATTCTATAGAACCATTAAGAAAATAAAAAGCAAGCTTCAGACTGGGAGAAAATATTTCCGTATCTAATACACATACTCTTACACAAGACTTGCATCCTAGCTTGTAACCTAAACTGTAACATGTAACCATAATATTATATATTATACAGTAGATGATATAATACATGGATATAAAGGTATAATACATTGATATAAAGAACATATAATCTCATATATATGACTGACATTTTATAATTGACATATAGATTATATATTCTATATATCAACTCTATAGGTTATATTATCCCAGGCTATATTGTAATATATATTACATATTATATAATGTATAATTTATTGTATGTATACCTATATAAATATAGGTATATATAACTGCATAAAATATATTTATATAGATGCTGTATATGTTTATATATAACTGTATAACTATATTTACATTATATTATACTATATTATATATAGTATATATTTTATATCTTAATATATTAATTCATATTTATATATTTATTTTACATAATATATCATACAAAATTAATATATAGAAGATATAGTTTTCTATATATTAAAAATAAAAAGCAAAAATTCAATTTGACTTTGGCCATGATGTAAAAGAATTGAAACATGTACATACATACATTGAGGATGAGAATGAAGAAAGAATGGAAAAACTACAGTGACAGTTTTTTATAAAGTCAAACTTACATAAGACCACATAATGCCACACCTACTTATTAGGTGAAAGCATTATTCATAATAGCAAATCATGAAAATGTCCATCTTAGAATGGATACAATATGATATATTTATATAGTGCAATATTACTCAGAAATAAAAGACTAATACATGGGAAAACATGGCTAAATGTCACAAACATTTTATTGAGAGAAATAATCTAGTTGCAAAAAAATACATAGTTTGGTTTCATATACCCAACTGGTTTGTATCAGACAAAATTAATTTTTGGTGAAAAAATCAGAACCATGGAGTAATGGCAAAAACTGGAAGGAGGCATAAGGGAAGTTTCTGAGGTGCTGGAAATGTTCTGTATTTTGATTGGGGAATTGTGTACATGGATATATAAACATTAATCAAAACTCATAGAATTGTCACAATATCTGCATATTTCATTGTATGTAAATTTTACTTTAATTGAAAAAATAGATTGAGGGAGAAGGTATAGATTAAAACATCAAGAGGACATAACACGTTATTAAAATATATGGACCTTGTTTGTTATTCAGGCTCAAAGAAATAATTTGTTAAAATCACCTGTGAGACATCTTATAATGTGACTAGTGAATATAAATTATGAACTTGTTCATTTCCTAATGTGAAAGTGGCATTTGCTGGACAGTTCTTTGAGTGGCCTTGAACTGACGTAGGTCTACCCTCTTTCTTGCTTTCAAGGATAACTGTAGAATGTGTTAGGAAAGTAATATCCTTAGATAGAGAGAAACAGCCTGAAATAGCCTGGGCCTGTTCCTATCTCTCTTAGGGAATGTAACTTCTTGACTTTGGGAAGAACTGTCTGGGATAGCTTGGACTTCGTTCCTCTCTCCCTTGGAGGCAGGATATCCTTTAAAGTTTTGTCTAGTGAGTCAAAAGCTTCTGAGGTATATAACTCAGGGCAGGCTGCCTTCCGTGGTCCCTTTCCTGTGGTACAAGTGAGGCATATGCTGTTGGGATTCCATATGCCCTGGGCATCTTCTTGGACCCTGGGGGGTCTAGCTCACAATGGATCCAAGACTTCTCATCTCTCTTGTCACCTATCTGTAATTAATAAACCTGTCTCATATAACTTGTTGCATGTGAATGTGTTCTGTCCTACCAAACTCAGTCATTGGTAACTTTGCAGCCCAGGATGAGTGGGCAGAAGTGGGAAGTGTTTGGACTCCTATTCCTGGTGGTTGGCATAATGATGAACCTTACTACTCTCCTTGCAATGGGAGCTCTCCTTTGGGATTGATTATAAATAAACCTGCTTCACAGTACTGTGTTGCAATTTTTAAAAGTCCTTATATTTTAGGAACATACACTGACGTACTTATAGTATATGGTGTTTGACAATTGGGAAGACTAAGTACATTGGATAAAGATCAACCAAGATTGGCCACATATGAATAATGGCTATAAAGAGTATATTTTATCATACTATATAATCTCATGTATGTTTGAAAAGTGATATAAAAGTTTTAAAAGCATACCTTATTGATTACGCATGTATAATGCAGTATGGTGGGTACAAACATTTAGAAGACTCAATTATTTTCAAGGAACTTGTGATCTAGATGAAATGCCAAATGAGATTGAAGCCAGCTGAAATTATTTCATAACAATTACTGTTGTGTGATAAGGGATTATGTGGGAAGACCAGAGAATCCTGATTAATTGAAATCTAGGCAAAAGGGAAAAAAGGTATCTTGAGTTGGGGCTGGGTGGGACAAGAAACCTGGGGAGTGAGAGCAACAGTGTCACAAAAAGAAAGTCAAAGATAAAATACAGATTTCTCTTTCTTAAGAAAAAATACAGATTTCAGACTTCATACTCGCCTTAGATTAAAGCTACCAGTAGAGAACCAGTCAGGAGCAAGCTCTGTCCTGTTAATCAATGCCTGTGACTTTGTTGAGGGTCAAGACTCCATACTATGATTTAATGAAAAGGGAACAGTCAGGCTTTGGAGAAAACTCATGAGAGAAGTAAGAACTATTTTTAGTAGGGGTAGGTACCAGGATCTGAAAGCCTATGCGATAAACCCAGATTGTAAAAAAAAAAGATCAGGTATTGGGATCAAAGAAGAGGGAACTCAATATCTGGCAGAATATGTTTTGTGTTAGCAGGTGATTCACAGCCATGATATAAACTTTCAGTATAATAAATATATATTTTTTCCAACCAGTTTATTATTATGCACACAGAAGCTAAGAATGCATATAGGTGTCCCAAGATTTTGAACCACTCTGTCCATGGAACCACTCAACCCAGTCTGCTTCAGCCAGTAGTAGCTTCCTCCGTGAAAAATGTTGTGAAACATTGCTCTTGTTTAAGTCATAAAAAGTTTCAAAGAATTCCTGGGCTGCTCCATTTTTTTTCTCCTTGACTGGAAGAATCAGAGACATCCATACAATTGTGGCAAAGGAACGAACAAGTTCAAATACTGATGTTCAGTTGCACTTTACCTTGGCCAGGTGGGTCAAGTCAAATTTGGTTACTGGAAATTAATGTAAATACTAGTTTATCAGCTTCTAGTTTTGAATCTGACACTTGTATTTGAGTTATTTCCCCCTGGAAATATAAAATATATGAAAGTATCATATTGATAATAATTGTGTCTTGTGTAAGGATATTTCTACATTGTTTTGTTTTTTTCAACTAAGCGTGCCACTCTTTCCACACATCAGAGAAGCATAGCCAAGCAAACCAATAGCAGAGTTCTGAATTCTTAATAACACTTTTCAATCAACAGTGCTGTGTACAAAAGTACTGTACAAAGGACATTTAAAATTTTGAAGACATTATCACATCCCGTTGTTTAATCTTTCTCTTTTATGCCTGTTGTAACACTTTTAAGTAAAAACAATGGGGGGCACTATTGATTGGCTGACTACTATGGACAACCCCTTTCTCCAAATTTAGCTTCCAATCAAGTTGTCCAAATAACTCTGTTCTGGCCAATGAAATGTAAGTAGCCTTCATAGATTGTAGCTTCCAGGAAAGTCCGTTAAGGGACAAGTAGGCTTCAATAACATTGGGCCCTTTTGTCCTCTGTTCTTCTGGACTGGAATGTCCTAAAATGTGTTGAAGGTAAAGCAGGAATCTTGCAACCACAGGAAAGAAAGCTCCACTTAAAAGATGACCGAGACACAAATTCTAAAAGACTCCCAAGTCCCAGATAGCCCTGGGGCTCTTATACCGGCCCAGGACTGGCTATTTCAAACTTATAGGTATGTAGAAGACAAAAAAAATGACCATCTGTTTAAGCCAAATTATCAGACTGGTAGTTGTGAATACACAATTCTCCTGAGCTGAACAGATTTTTAAATGCTCCTGTTGCAAATTCAATTTATAATCTCTATACATTTTTAAAATATAATCACTCTATTTGGTCAGTCTGCTGGCTTGTTTCAGAAGGTAGGACCGACAGTCCTTCTAACAATCAGTAGGGACATTAAGGTGAAAAGGTTCTTGCTGCTGCTTCATCTTCCACATCACTAAGTGCACTCCAGGTCAGAGAGAAACAAAGGACAAAATGTCTTCACAGCCTATTTTTCGCTTTATAGGTTTTCCTCTGTGAAGTCAACTGACATCTCACTGTCCAGAACACAGTTACTTGGGCACCCTTAAAGCAGTGATTACATTTTCAGACACTGTCACAGCCAGGATAAAGAACACCAGGTGGCCACTGGAATGGCAAATCATGCTGTTCACTTTTCTATGAGCTGCTTTGTCTATCTATGTGCACGTGGAGTAAATAAGAGAAATTAAGAAAAATCTCTAATGAAAACAAGCCTCTAGTCACCTTTTCTAAGTCTACTTGGTCCTCCACAGATAATTTCAAATTATTTTACAAAATCCCGCTAATAATGTCAGAGCATAAATTTTAGGCAATGAAACTAGACATATTAAAATAGCAAGTTTATTGAAATCAGAGAACAACTTAAGGTTGTGGACGAATAATTCAGCACATAAGTCAATGTTTTTGTTAAAGGCAATATAATCTTTTCCTACTTATCAAAAGAATAGGTATTTATATGGTAAAGTGTCATAAGAACAAATTAGAAAAATCCTATGAGGTCATATGGTCCAGACTCCCAAATATTCTTTTTACACTTTTATATTTAATAAATCCCTCTATATATTTATTGCATTCATAGGAATAATCTAAAAGACATAGAAAATACATCCTTTTAGCTCCCAAATACTGAAGTATGTTGTATCTTTTGTACTTTATTATCCATATCCTATAATTCCACTTGAGGGAAAGAGTCGGGCACTACTGTCATTGGGATCTGGACAAATAAGTTAGTTCACACAGTGTATGTTGACAAGGCCTTGAGGAAACAGGACCACAAACAGGGTAGTCCTCAGAGACTGAAGGCAGGAAAAGGAAGCTTGTTATCCTAGCAAAAAAATGCCAGGCTGCAGAGAGCTTTGCCATGGAGAAAGCATGAAGCAAATACAAAAAGGAATGTGGGCCTGAGGGGAAGAGAAGGCCAAATGTCATCAGCCAAAAAAAAAAATCTTGACTAAATTAGACCCTCAATATGTAATCACTTGAGCAAAATGGTAACTACTCTTCTAGATTTTAACAATGTGACATGGAGAATGTGTCTCATTTTTTGAGTATCTTTACCAATATTTCCAACAAAAATGTCCTGACATTTTATAGGGCTCTTAGATCACACCTTGTGCATTAAAATCTCTTTTGTGTGGGTCTCTAGAAGTCTTCCTTCCATCTGACACACTGAGGAAAAGGTGATAATTGGTCCTGTGATTGTTAAAGTTATGCTGCTGTTATACATCACACACAGCAATAGAAAGTCAGAGACTTGCTATGAAAGATTCCTTTTCTCTCTTCTTCCCCCCAACTTCCCCCTCCTCTAGGCACATAGATAAGACTTTATATTTTTTAATTGATTGAAGCATAACATACTGAGTAAAATGTGTGATGTGAACTAATCTTAATAGTACAGCCACTAACTTACAATTAGGCTTACATCTATGTAACCCCGCACAAATTGAGCACTCCAGTGATGTCCTTGGTCTTCATCCCATCATAACCTCTTCTCCAAAAGCAACCACTGGTCTAATAACTATTAACATTAATTAGGACTGCCTATTCTTCAACCTCATATGACTATAATCATATAAACTCTACTCTTTTATATGTAGATTCCTTTATCCAACATAATACTCATGAGGTTCTTTCATGTCATTGTCTGGAAATTTCATTCTTTTTCATTGATTTGATAGATCAGCTCACTCTGCCATTACTGCTATTACTCACGCCAAGACATAGGCAGTGGCATATGTTCAAGGCAACTTATAAGTTAGAAAATCATGCTTAAAAATACAGGAAGAATTTACTTTCCAGCAATCATTGACTCGGCTGCTATCATTCCAGGCAAAATTTTGAGTTAACGTGCAGTTTGACTTCTTTTCAGCTCATTCTATTTAAACACATTAAAATTAACTTTAACAATTTGGACATTCACAATTTGTACATTCCCTCCTAATAGAGAATATAAATAAGGACAAATGGATTAATTTATTTTCAACAGCAAAGTCCTTGCAAAAATTTATGTTGTCTATACTATTACTACTCTTTCAAAAATATACATTGAGATCTAATAAGACCAGGAGGTATGTTCAGCACAGGTTATGAAATGATAAAGAAAAAAAATGTCAACTATAATAAGAAACCTGTTTCAGGGCTGCACATTTTTCTCTAAGGCCCAAAAGTATTGTAAAACCTGACAGCAAAATGTGGAAAGTGCTAGGATAGAAGTATACATTTGGTGCTATAAAGATACTGATGACAAAGAATGAAATGTGCTGGAGCTGCAGAGTAGAGGCCTGGGTGCTGAGTGGTACCATTAAACAATTTTTAATGAAAGTGACAAAAGCAGTTTTGGCTCTTAATAGACCAAGATTATCCTGGGTTTATGGCTTAACAATAATGTGTTCTCCACAAGAAATTTTTTAAAAAAATCTATGCCATATGCATACATATGAACACAAAGAAGAAATGTTATTAAAATATATATGAATTAGAAGATATTGGAAGTTAATTTTTTTCAGCTTTTGTGATAGAATTCATTAGCATAAGTTCAGAGTAGCACCCACGGTGTATCAAAGTTAGTTTAATTTGATTGTCTTTTAACTGGTATTTATGCCTCTCTTCCCATAACCATGATTTATTATTATCAATAATACTATAAAAATCATGAAATAGTTGGGTTTAAACAATACCCATGAAGGTACTCACATTGAAATATCATTTCCTGTATTTCCTCTTTATTACTATTGATTCCTAAATATGAACCAGTCCCTTGTTTTATCTCATGGTTAAGAGCAGCATTAGTATAAGAGAAACAAGGGACAAAAGTCTATTGACAATTTTTTGGTTGATGAAGATATTTCTCATAGAACTGCTTTTTTACAGAATATGTTATTTCAACTATTTTCTTTAGTCAAAAAGATGAATCCTATAATAATTGAGATTTAAAATGTATGGATATTTTTAGATAAGAGACAAAAGTCTTTTAAGTTGTGTGTAATATTCTCCATAAAGAGCTCATAGATCTCTATTAAAATTTTGAAACTGATCAAACACAATCAAGTCGATTATTATTATTAAAGATTCTAATAAAATACCAATCAGAACAAACTAAATTTTTCTGATAATGACAGGCAGCTTTGTTTGAAATAATTTAGGATTAACATTACTTAACTTTCTATTCAAAATCTCTTATCGTACAAACATAGGTTTTTTTGGGCTTATTGATTTTGGTATTTGAAAAGTGCTTACCAGCTTTCCTATTATTAAGACAAGGTAAGAAAAGAAACTTTCTTAAACCAGAGGGAATGTTAAAAATCATGGGTCAGGAAGATCTATTTTTGGAGGCTTTTGTAAAATATTTACCCACAAACAAATACAATGGAGGGATCACAGAGTTACAACACTCAGATTCTTCAGTTACCAATCTCCATCAGAGCTGCCCGAGGCCTCTCAAGAGAAAGTTACACATCAAAGGAAAGGTGATGAAGTTCTCATCCAACAGTTAAAAACCCTGCAACTCTCCTTGACTTTTCTTTCTCAAGATGATTTAGAAGTGATTGAAATAGGTAACATTCTGTCAAAATAGTGTTATGTGAAAGGAATTTCTAAAAACAACAAAAAAAGAAAACCTAGCTGCTTCATACAATTTTCCCATATAATTTCCATTTAGGCTTTGTATGTAGCACTATTCATTCAAGTAGTGCTTATTGAATTGAATGGGCTTAGTCAGCCCAATTCTCTATGAGTTATAATTAAGAAACTATAGTAGCAGCATATACATATATATATTATATATATATATATGTATATATATATAACTTTCTGAAACCAGGTCAGGCCCATGTTAAATTTTTGATTCTTTAGAAGAATATAATTTCCAATAATTATCATCTTATTATTGTGCATTTTTTGCCTTCAAGTGTTTAGTGTTAAGAAAAGAAAAAAATGGTTTGCCACTTCAAGTTTAATTTTTTTTATATATTTTTAAAAGGCTGAATGATGATGTATATTACACAGTTGACTGGCTATGTTATTGAACACTTCAGAAATTAGCATGCAGTTGTTTATCACACACATCTTCTCCATTAGTTCAGGTAGGTTTGTATAGTTTGTCTCTTCTGTGGAGAGAAGTGCCAGTAGATTGTCAATCATGGAAGAAATGTACTTGGGTGAGAAATAAGGTACTATTATTCTACTGAAAAATATTCTTTTTCTCCCTCAAATCTAGCCAGGTAATGATTTCTAACATAGAAATATTTTTACTCTTACGTTTGGAATGTAAGAAGATTTAATATCTAGGGTTCTTTCAGTATTTGAAAAGACTTAAAACTTTTACTGACGTACAAAAGCTTCATCTTTTTAATTTTCTGAACGTAATTATGGAACAATTTTTATGGTTTAAATAAAAAAAAAAACAGAACTACTTACCATCCACACTGTTAAAATGTCATTTTTCAAACACATTAGTTCTTTACTAGTATATCCAATACTCTACCATCCTCTTTTTAAACAAAAATCTCTATTAATATGATGGCTCTTGAAAAAGAAATTCTATATACAGTGCTTTTAGAATAGAATTAGAACAACATTCAGGATTATCTCATGTTGAATAAAAAATAGGCCGATATACTCACTGCTGGCATGAATGTTATCCCAGAGAGAAATGCCTCTTGAGAAATAGATTTTCATGGTATCAAATCCACAATTTTTTACTTAAGAAAATTATGAAATCTGAAAATGCTGCTTTTTTTTTCATGTTGAAGTTCAGGAACTGATAAATGAAAACTCAAAGTCTAATTTCTGATATTAATAGGAGTTCAAGAGGTAAAAATAATCACACAACACCTTTCACAATTTCAAGAAGGTGATATAGCAATAAATAATGGGTTCAATTCTCTCGGTTACCCTCCAGAGGCCTCTACAAGGTTCCTACCTAGGAAGCCAAGGAAAGAAAAGTGTACTTCCAACCACTCAAGAGATTTACTTGGCTGCTGCCAAGACTTTGTTTTAGACTGTATTGGCAGCTAACAAAAGCAACTTTCTGTACATTGAAATTCAATGTATTTCTTGAGCCTCATGTTGCGAGTCAATGGTTATTAGAGGCTTGCAAGCATCTTTTATATTGGGAGCAAAGGAAGCTGAATACTAGGTAAAGTCAAAGTCAGTCCTTCAGGCAAACCCTTCCAAGTTTTCTTTTTTAAATCACTGCCAACAGTGCTCTCTTTCAGTGCTATTTATTCACCGTGGTTTCCTGTTCCATTTCTTGTTGTTAGGTAGTCCTGCTCCATTTCTTTTTCTCTTGTGTTTGCATAGTTTTTCTTTTCTGATCAGTGTCTTTTTTAACACTTTTTTTCTCTCAACCAGGCTTTCTACAATAATCTTAGTTTCTGTTCATTGATAACAATGTTTTCAGACAGTTTTGAATTTTCATGTCTCCAACTGTGGATTTATTAGTAAATGACTTTTAAATTTATTGCACACAAATGATATCATGTAAGTTTCCCCTATGGCCTGAACTCCAGAATAGCTCTTCCCCAGGGGTTAATCCTCAAACAGTGTCTTGGTGACTTTTCTCCGAAGACAATGAATCACTTGGAAGGCAATCAGCTTAGTACGTCAGGTACTAATTTCATAACGTCCCACTTTTTACTGATGTCTTCACCAGAACCCCAACTTTCCAGTTCTTTTTATACCCACCAATTCTAATGCCTAGAAATGCTTTGTAAATATCAAATCTGAAATATATGAGCTATCATAAGTGACTTCCCTTAAGCTTTAGGCAATTTTCTGAATGTCCACATTCTTTCCCTAAATAGGTAAGTTTCTGATAAAGACAACACCTCCTCTGCAGCTCTACAGAGTAGACTATCTTTTTTATCTCTTCTCTCCTAACTCATATAACTCAGGTCTTCATGATAAGGAACCGGATTCTCACTGTTATCCATTACTGCTTCCAAATCATTTTTCTGTCTTCCTCCTTCAGAACTCACAGCTCATTTGTCATTAATGTCAAATAATTATACCATCCAATATTTCCCTATGTAGTCATTCTTCTTTATTAAAAATAATGTTAGTTTTTTATTTCTATTTTAGGTATGCTATATAATTACTGCTACAGAAGGTGAGGTTTTAACACTAATGATTTCTCCATACATAATGCTAATACCCTACAAATCAAAACTCACGTTTTTTGGTAAATCATTATTCAGTGTTAACATTCTTTGAGTATGTAAATATCATTCAAAGGTCAGTAATGGAGTATATAATTTTTATAACAATATAGGCACACTCCTCTACCCTACAGCATTGTTTTTCTTCGGAATTAGGAATTTTATTTTTAAATTAATTCATGTCTATTGTCTCCCTGGCAGCTAGATTTGTCCAGACTTGATTTTGGACAGTAAAACTCAGTGAAGTGTGGTGAACAACTTTGTAGAAATGCAGGTTAGTGGAAGTAGATGTAACACTCTGCACTCCGACCCCTTCTTCACCCTGTCACAGGGAGTATGAAAATGATGGCTGGAGCGTGATCAGCTAATTTGGGGTGTGGGTTTTTGTTTTGTTCAATTTTGATGCTATTTCTTTGACAAACGTTTTTCCTCATTTTAATATGTTTTTTCTCTTTTGCCTACTGGCAGAAGAACTCTTACCTAAGAGTGCTGATGCTCTAAATTTACTTTCTTTTTTCATATTTTCTTAATTTGTTGTTACTCTTGTCCTATTTTCTGGAAACTTTCCTTCACCCTACTTTCCAGCCCTCTTATGAAATTTAGTGAGCGTTTATTGAAATAGTGATTTTGCATTTCTAGGGCTAACATTCAACACTAAAATGCTAGACATAAAACTGAAAAGTATTTTTTTTGTCTCAGAAATTAGAATTATATCCATGCAAACCTATAGAAATAATGTGTGTATAGATCATTGCCATTGTCCAGATGATATTTTGTACATATATATAAAAGATTTGAATGGCTAGTTGTATGTAGTTTGGCATTTAAACTTATGTGCCATCACAGCAAACGCAGATTAAGGGTTAATATCTACCACGTTTCTTCTCACATGAGTATATATTTAAGTCATATTATTTTATTCACTATTACATATTCCTTTAAGAAATTATTGATTTAGAGAGCTATTATATCTAATGATAATGTGAAAACTCATGTTAATATTTTGAGTTTGATATTAGAATTAACATGCATGTTTTTATTTTGATATACGTGAATGTATTTTTGAAAGAAAATAATTTAACAGTTTATCATTATAGTTCACATGATTTTATGATTTTAAGAAAAATTCATTGAAATTCAAATTTCACTATAATAATTTATGTATTTTCCTTATGTTTTGAATTTATTCATATATAATTTATCCAAAATATCTCATAGAATTGTTATGTTATACATTTCATATAATTAAATAGAAAGCAAGGGAAGAAATAACTCTTTTTCTAATTGTGGAAAATACTATCTTATATATAACAATAAATGTTCATTACAATCCATTTTATTTTATTTTGTGCTATTTGTATAGAAGATATCTCTGAGACACTTTAATATAGGTAAAATTGAGCTTAAAATTATGAAATATACTGTCAATGAAAGCATTTTATATTAAATTGTATCTAATTTCATTTAATTAAATGTATTAGATTCTTTTAGAAGCATGAGATTGATTTACTATTCTATTAATTTTGAAAATTTCATTAAAAGATGACATATATCTTCACACTTTTTGGAAGGCAATACATTTTATTTATCTTGTGCAAGAAAATAGCTGGACATTTGTTTTATGATATTTATAAGACTATGACAGCCGCTATGAGCATTTGTAGGAGGGTAAAATGTGAGGGTAATATATTTCATTACCACATTTGTAGATTTTATAAATCAAATGTTATAATGTTGAATTGATTCCAGGATAGAAAGAAACGATTGACTAAGAAATATTGATTCATTAGTAACAGAGAGGAATATTTTAACAACGTTTTAGATTTGTATCAAAAAATCCCCATTGAGGCCTGGCGCGATGGCTCACACCTGTAATCCTAGCACTCTGGGAGGCCGAGGCGGGCGGATCACTCAAGGTCAGGAGTTCGAAACCAGCCTGAGCAAGAGCGAGACCCCATCTCTACTATAAATAGAAAGAAATTAATTGGCCAACTAAAAAAAATATATAGAAAAAATGAGCCAGGCATGGTGGCGCATGCCTGTAGTCCCACCCACTTGGGAGGCTGAGGCAGAAGGATTGCTTGAGCCCAGGAGTTTGAGGTTGCTGTGAGCTAGGCTGATGCCACGCTACTCACTCTAGCCTGGGCAACAGAGTGAGACTCTGTCTCAAAAAAAAAAGAAAAATCCCCATTGGGATAGTAAAATATGTTAATAGTGAAGAAGTTAAAGGTCTCTGGTAGAGGTAAGTCTTTGCGAGTTTGCTCACTTGGGTGCTCTGACAAGTACTGCTGGGGACTGGAAAAGGACCCTGCAGAACTCCAGAGTTCTCTCTGTGCAGCTTTCTTCTTTCCAAATCTCTACTTTGTGATTTCTAGCCACCTTGGGAGACTGCCAGGCTTGTTCTGCTTCCCTACTTCGTGTTATGACCTGGAAACTCTCAAGACTATAAACTGGGACAACTGTGGGATTCACCTTGTTGGTTTCCTGTCTTTGAGGGCTCACTGTCCTATGTTGCATGATGTTTAGTGTCTTAAAAACTGTTGTTTTATGTATTTTTATACTTTTTAAAGTTAATTCATATAGTAGTATAAATCTTGAGACTATTGTTCTATCTTGGCCCTAAATGGCAAATCTGTTTGCTTAAGATTTTTCTGTCTCTAAAAAAATGTTTTGGAAGAAAATGTTTGGGGGAAACACAGAAAAAAAGAAAGAAAAGAAAAGGAAAGAAAAGGAAAGAAAAGAAAAGAAAAGAAAAGAAAAGAAAAGAAAAGAAAAGAAGAAGAAGAAGAAGAAGAAGAAGAAGAAGAAGAAGAAGAAGAAGAAGAAGAAAATAACAGTGTGCTAAGTGAAAGAAGCCAGTTTCAAAGACCGCACATGAATAATCCCCTTTATGTGAAATGACAGTCTGAGTAAATCCAGAGACAGAAAGTATATTACTCATCACATGGAGCTGAGACCAGGAGGATCTAGGGTGGGAGGGTTACAGAGTGTGAAACCAGAATGAGATATGGCTACCAATGTGTATGAGGCTTTGGGGGCTTCACGAAAGCATTCTAAACTAGGTTGTAATTATGGGCTTTTTTTTTTTTGTAAATTCTTTGACAATACTTAAAATTGTTCACCTGTACATTTTAAATTGTTGAAGTTTATGGTACATGTAATATTTCAATAAAGTTGTAAAATAAAGTTATTTTTAAAGCAACTTTTTAATTGAGCATGTCCTCGTATTAATTTAGCAAATATAAAACAGGCTCAGGGGGTAGAATATTATGCTTCATTGTTTAGCTGTGTGGAGGATGGGAATAATAGCCAAGATTAGGACAGAAAAGATTAAAATCAGTAGCTTCTTCCCTGGAGAAGCAGAATAATATTAATGAAGTAAAAGCTTAAAAACTGTCCCAACTTCAAGAGATAATATGCAATTTCTTTGACAATTCCAATCTTCTTCTGTGTTTAATACTGCCTTTCAACTATTTGTAGCTAGGACAATGTCTGGTGTGCAGTAGGAGTTTCGTAAATTATTTTGAGGAATGAGTGTATTAATTGATTTGATTGATAATTTATTTGTTTCATGTTACACCATCATCTACAATATTGAACTTGACATTTTGATGGAATTCTATGTATTCATTTGATTTTCAACATACTTATTCTTTTGTTTTTAATTTGACATTATTTCTACTGAGGCTATTTTATTGAATTGTAAACAATTAGTCTTATTTTATGATTGTCAATCAACATTTCTTGAGCATAAAAATGTCATATGTATGTATAATTGACACAACAAAAAAACAGACCTAAAAATAATGGTCATGTCTCATGCATCTATCTATTTGGAATACTTGAGGAATAAAATTTTTCAAATTAAGTATGTACTTGTTTCTGTCAATTACTCCTTAGGAACCTTTGTTTTTGATTACATGAAAGAAAGATTTCCAAAACTTTTGTACTTGCTTAATTTTTTAAGCTTTATCCAGAGCAGACTCACAGTGATGCTCAGGGAATAGGGTAAAAATTATATTCTTCTAACTTGAAGTGATTTCCTAAACTCTGTCACTTGTTGTTTATAGAAATTTCTATTCTTCCAGTCAGCACCAAAGGGGGTGAGAGTTCCAGGTGAGAGCTGCTATGTTCTCTCTCCTTCTAGCCTGAATGATTCCAGGTGAGGCATTTGCTTTACTGTCACTTTCAACCAAGGTACTTAAATTAACAAACTTAATTTTATGAACAATTCTAAAACCCCATACAGTCTCTCTCTCTTTGGGTAAAGTGTTTAAGCTGCGGAACAGTCAATGTCCTACCAGGTTGTTTTCTCTTATTTCTGGTTGTGTGTCTGTGCTGTAAATACCAAATTTGGAGAAAATCTTCTTTTAGGTAAAGTGGAGGACACCGCTTTGTTCTTTCAAATTAACAGAAAGAAAAATACTTCCCATAAGGCATTTAAAATATAGCAAAACATCACAGTGATTTCTAAAGTAGAAAATTATGGTGGTATTGCATGTTTTTCCTACTGTTATCTAAATATTTGTGAAAATTAATAAGTATTTTTGATAAATTTGAATGAATAGAATGCAGAAATCCAAAATAAGACTTTTAAAAATGTTTTATTTTTAATTATTACAGGTACATAAGAGTTGTACATATTTAGAGGGCACTTGTGACGTTTTGATCCAGGTATACAATGTGTAATAATTAAATCAGGGTAATTGGGGTATCCACGACCTCAAGTATTTATCATTTTTTTATGTTAGGAACATTCCAATTACACTCTTTTAGTTATTTAAATCTACCATAATTTATTGTTGACTGTAGTCACTTTGTTGTGCTATCGAATATTGTTCATTCTAATTATCTAACTATATTTTTGTAACCATTATTAATATGTATATCAGATATTCAGATAAAATAGATGCAGAATAATGGTAGGATTATCTTTAAAAATAGTAATGATATTTAAAGCATAAATTATGTTCTTAAATTCTAAAAGTTATTATTACTGATAATAAACTATTTTAAGAAAAATTCTTCTAAATATAGGATGATTGTTTTATAAAGTAGGCTACTCATTTTTCTCTAAATCTTTTTTAGGTGATTTACTTTACCTTTCAATCAAACATAATGACATAGTGTTGATAATAGTTTGACTGAAGAAAATAAAAATAGGGGCATTCATACCTATAAGACTTTTCAAATTTATGTAATTAAGGTTTTTTTTCTTATGTGTAAAGTTCTTTTTGTTTAATTTTGAATTAAAATGGTTTGTCTTGAAAGCAATGACTATTCCAAGGAATATATGCTTATATCATTATAATCAGCTAATATTTTTACCTGTGATGAAAATAATTTTTGCTTAAGCAGAAATACCTTCACTTTTAAATATGGGGAAAAATAAAAGTTCCTAATTAAAGAAAAAGGTGTTTTTATTTTTTCCCAGTGGAATGTTTAACAATTGAACTGTAGTACAATAATCTAATTTACTGTAGTATTATATTCAGGAAAAAGGACAACTTCAGTGGGGTGCAGAAGTTCACACTTGTAATCCCAGCACTTTGGGAGGCTAAGTGGGTAGGACTGCTTGAGGTCACGGAATAGTGAGACCTGTCTCTACAAGGAATACAAAAAGTTAACCGGGCATGGTGGCATGAAACTGTAGTCTCAGCTACTTGGGAGACTAAGGCAGAATGTCATTTAAGCCCAGGAGTTTGAAGTTGTAGTGAGCTATGATGATGCCATTGCACTCTAGCCCAGGCAACAGAGTGAGACCATGTCTCAAAGTCAAAAAAATAAGGACAATTTTGGCTGATGCTGAAATTAGGAAGAAAAACATGCAAATGTTTTCACTGGAATTGGGGAAGCATGTTGAACATGGGTTATATTCTCTACATGAAGCTATAACTTTCATTTTATTGGGATCTAGAGATTGATGCCAAGACCTGAGAAGAAATTAGTCTCTGAAATTCTTTAATAAAATTCATAATAATGTTGGTATTAAAGACAATTTCTCTCAAATTTATGTTATTTAACCTGATATATGTTCATATGACATTAGATTCATAAAGCTTGAAGACATGTTGATAATCTTTGTATCTATGACAAAACTAACTTGATTCTAAACTCTCATTTAGACAGGTATATATTATATAACTCTTATAAGAGATTTCTATTTTTCCAAAAGAGATTTCTATTTTTCTTTGTGTTCTTACCTATAAAATTAGTCCATCGCCATTGCTGATTTCTAGGGTTCATTCCAGTTCTTAACTTGTCTTATGATATAATAAACCTTCCTGCAATTTAAGCCAATTTTCTTTTTCTTTACTTTTTCTTTCTCTTTTATATTTTTGCCCTATTATCAGTGAAGATGAAGAACAGCTGTTGAAATCTTTCTGTAAAAATGTATTTATAGCCTGAGAAGAGTCCTGGGAGACCACCAATCCACTCCATTTATGAATAAGATGTTGGGTAACATTGAAATTCAACCAGTAAATCCATGGTGAGTCTGAGACCAAAGGAATGGTCTTTTGAAGAACATTACTCGGTCACCTCACAGCCTTTTTCTTTCCATCTAAAGAATTAAAAAAAGCTTTTCATGATTTCCCTTAAAGCTGATTTATAAAACCATTGGATAGACATGCAGAAAATAAGTGAATTTAGTCACACTTCTTAAGTTATGAAAGAGAACTTAACCCCTTACAAGTTGGTTATCTCCTCCATTGAAGCCTAACAAGTGAGTATCATTAAATACAGTCTAAGAATCCCATCCAGAATAAAGAGTTTCTTGATGTGTTAGTTCATATATTTAAAATGTATTGAAAAAAATTACCATAAGATAAATCAACGAGAAATTATTGACTGTACTTGTATTTTGTATACTTTGGGGTTGGTAACAGAAGAGACAAAGTATTGTTTTTAAGCAATTTCTCCATTTTCATGTAAAGAAAATGAGACAATTTTATTAATTCCTATCACTAATAAAAGAGTTAACTACTGTCATTTAAGTACAATTTCTAGAATTAAACAAGAAAAAAATAATAAATGCATTATTAGCAAATGGGCACATTTTGTACCTTGTATTTATACTAAATTAGCAAATAGTATGTGATTAACAACAAAAGCCAATAGTTTTATATATTTGTCCTTATAATATTATAAAACATAAGTCTCTTATTACTTAACACATTTTCTGGTTAGCAGTTTATTTCAATGCTAGGCTTAATTAAATATTTTTTAATAAATTTTCATTCAGAATTTATCCATTTTTGTCATAATTAACTGTGATCATTTATTACATTATGTACAGTTCAGCTGATTTATCTATAGGTATTATGATTGCAGCACTTAGACACTTGATCTTTCCAAAAGTTAATAAGTACAAACCATAAAGGGAATATATTCTCCATACAGATTTATTTAAATAAAATAACAAAAATCATTTCAAAGTCTATATATTTTTTCATGAGACTTTCTCCTAAAATTATAGTAGGTTAAGTTTTGAAAGTCTTCTTCTGGGAGTCTATAAGAGAAATCATAGATTAGGTGAACAAATGAGGACAATTATGCTACAAACAAAGAATAGTTTTAACTTTGTTGTTCTTTAGTTTACATGTCTTTCAGATCTCTTTCTCTCTCCCCCTCCAACTCTTTCTCTCATAAACATACATACAGTCATATATGTACATATTTATGACTTACAGTACTTTTAAGTGCCCTGCTTGTAAAGTTTTATTCCTTGTCACGAGACTTATATCCTAGAAAAAAACCGATCCAAACTGTGAAAATTCTCATTTCCACAGGGAATTTTATTTTTAGATTTTCACTCTCCATCCATCTGCTTTTGAGCAATTTTCTGTGCTTCAAGCATGAGCAAGCAATATTAATCCAATTTCCAGTTTCTGTGAAGCACATTATGTTAGAGCACATGCACTTCAGTGCTTCTTCTTAGAAACTTTGTTTTTACTTAACTGTTTCACTATCAAACTTTATCAGCAAGAGTAGCAAAAAATACATAAAACTAGATTAATTCCATTTTCCATCTTATAAAAGAGCCCCATCATTCAAGAACAATGGAATCATATAATGTTATTAAATACTATCTAACACAGAGTAAAATTACAGATTGATATTTGAGGAAATATCAATAAGCTATAAAGATAGCTTATGCTAATGCTCAGATACTTCAATTATGTTTGAGGGAGCATATATAAACTTCTACAATTTTAATAAGACAATACTATTTTATGCAAACTCATTATGATTTATATAAATTTATCTCTTTTCTTTCAAGATTATTTTGAAATATTTTTAAAAAGTCCATTCAATGTGTGAAATTATCCTAGAAATTGGGTAACGTGAATTTAAAGTACGCAATAACTTTTAAAACCCAAATGCAAACATTGTACGATTTCTTCTTTGTTATTTTCTAAATACATTCGCTGCTCTCCCCAGAAAAACAAATTTATTATATTTGCATGATGCAAACCTTTGAATAAATACGGGTAATTTGATTAAACTTTAGATTGGTATTAATGATAAATCTGAAAAGAATATTTCACGATTCTGCATTTTCCTGTGTAATTCAAGAGGTAGTGACAAAGTCAATTATTTTATCTAAATAGAGTACAATTTAAGTCTATAGTGTCTATCTATCAATATATTTAATAGTGCTATAAATAAACAATTGGTCCTGAGAATTTCATATTAGGAAGGATTTAGAACATGTGTTCTTCAATTTAAAACAAGGTAGAGAACATTTAATTCAATTTTGCACACATATTTAGGTAAAGACTAAGTAATGGGTATAGTAGCATAAACTATGGTAATCACCCTCCCCTCACAAAAAATATCATTACATGGTAATAAATAGAAATAAATAGAAAGTGAAGCCTAATGCAGAAAGAAAAAATAAATTCAAATGCTCTTTAAGGTTAAGAAGTACTTGCTTCATACTCAAAGCCACCTTATTTTGCTATACCACAGAAGAGTAGGTGTTTAATAGATCCATGAAATGTGAAATAGGTAATGCCATAGCTTAGCTCAGGTGTGATCTTTTCCTTAAATTGCAGGACTCTTCACAATGCATCACCACTCCCCCAAAGGAAATGTTAGGATATTACCTAGGAGGGGGCATTTTGATCTATTATCAGCTATTTTCTTACATTTGAACCCTATGGTGGATTAATATTACAATTAGCTTATACTAAGATTGAGAGAAAACTGCTTTTGAAGGGGAGGAAGGAGAAAGGAAAAAATGAGGAGGACAAACTGGATGGAGTGTCCATGACAACCAAGGATAAAGTGTGGACCAGAGATGCTAAATCCAAGGCATAAAGCAATCAAATTACAAGACTTAATTAAGAACATGCTTATACCACCCAAAACAAGGACACAATCTGGGTTGGTCACAGTCCCAGAAGAATATAAAATTTACCCACTGAAAAGATTGCTCAAGAGCTGTAGGTAGAGTTGAGGAAACAAAAAAGGCATAGCAAGGCACCCAGATAGTATTTAATATTAGTGTAGATCTGAAAGAAAAAGGGCAGGAAATATTTTTATAATTGCTCAGTGAAAATTTGAACCAATGGAGGAAGGGCTACCCAACCCCTAATTGCAGAGAAACACAGCTGTAGACAAAAATGCATCTCCAAAGCAGAGTGAAGAGTCTCTACTCTTGCCCTTCAATCTCATGTTGGTGTTTTCCATTTGTTAAATTTAATCATAAGCCACTCAACATGGAGTCCCTGGTCATACTATCTATGGGGTGCACTCTCTGCGGAAGCCTCCGTGTGGTGGGTGTGCAACAGAGAGGAAGCATCTGCTCCTAAGAGACTCGGCTCAATCATCCCTTGGGGCACCTGTGCCAACTCACATGGGCATTGTCTTAGCTGCAATGGCAGCTGTGGGTTGGGGATGGAAGGAGAAGGAGGAGTCTGAATGGAGGAGAGGTGATACTCTGGTTCCCGTTGTTTCGAGGGTTTCTCCAGGCTTGCTGCACTCTCCTCTCCTCTCCTCTGAAGGTAGCCCACTCTGAAAATCCAGCTGCTGGGATCACACCATTCCCCCAGGACCCACTGGCCTCCTGCAGCCACCACAGTCTGGGCAGGTGTTGGAAGATGTTTGTGTGGGGACCAGTGACCAGAAAACTGAAGGGCTAAAGCTCCCTGAGGAGGAGAAAGGCACACAATGGGTGGAAAACAAGTATTGCTCAAAAAATATGACCCAATGCCTGAAAGGAAAAGACTAACTGAACTCAGAAATATATATTTTATTTTCTTGGTTTTGTGGTTGTACTATGTCAAAATGTTTAGATACATTTTTTATTCTCAGACTCACAAAGACTACTAGATATAAAAACAGTAAAACCTGCCTTGGAAAGCCAAAAATGGAGGAGGCAGAGAGCTAACTCCTTTCCAATGTCTGCCCTATTATTAGTAATTTTTCATAAAGCATTATCTATTAAAATACTTTTAATTTGGACTAATGTTTCCTGAGTCTCCTCTTTCAGTGACATCTGTCATTAATAATACATTCCTCAAAAATTTAAATTAATGTTTTTCCTCAGATCTTAAAGTTAAATTAATGGTATAGTGGAAATAGTGGTATATTTGAGAGTAGCACATATCTAAGCTAGAATGCTGAACAGCCCCCTCTTCCAATCCCCATTCCTCATAAAAGCACATGGCCATACACTCGTATTCTCACTTTCTGACTTTGGACTTGTGCAGTGATAATAATACTTGATAGTGAACAGTCTCTTCTTCCATCTGAGATTAAAGCAGATATTGCTGATCCATGAGGAGTCTTTCTTATTGAATAGAAATACAGGAAGAATTTTGTTTTTATCATTTCTCTGCAGCCATAATAAATTGATAGGTATTTGTAAGAAAACTGAAATTTATTGTTCTTCCCCAAACAAGTTAATCATCATTGACTTTGGATTGAATCTTCCGTTGTAAATTGGAGCTAGAATGCCTTTATCTCAGGGTATTCATTTATATTTTATGAAAAGATGTATGAATAGTGTCTGACATTTTATAAGCACTAAATAAACGTTAGCTTAGCTCCTCTTTCTCCCTCTGCCATCAATACTATCAAAAACAGCTGCTTACACCACCACATTTTCTCTACACCAGGTTACTAAGTAATTGTTTGTGTATTTAACAAGTTCCAAATTATGTATTTTTTACATTTATTTCATTTTAAATAATTATAGTTTTCAAAGTTAATACAAATTTAGTGTATGGCTAACCTACCCATACACATATTATATTTAGTTCAAAAATTCAATTCTAAAAATATTTCTTGAGCACTTATAAGACTTAGAATGCTTGTGCTACAAGAGCTTAAGAATTGATGGAGGAGAAACATATATATAAATTAAACGTATTTAAAACCTCTGTTAATGTTTCCATTGTTTTTTGTATGTCTTTTAGCAAAATTTTCTTCTTCTACAGCTAATGTATAAAGATTTATTTCATCTCAAATTAAATGTTACTAATCTAGTCATATTCAAGTGAGAATAACAGCATATAGGTTGTAATGGAACACTCAGGAACTACCAATTTTTGCACAGTGGCCCTGGACACTTTAATTTGGATTCTTTGGTTGTTTTCCAAAGATTAGGTGGAGTCACAAACACTTCGTTTCTCCAATTTTCCAATTATTATCTGTTGAATCTTTCTGTCTCCGTCTGTGTTTCTGTATCATATGCACCTATACACATGCATAGATCTTCCAGAATAGTGCCAACTCTAAACAGGAAAACAGTTTCCCAACTGCTTCAGAACTCACAAGTTCACATAACTGTAATAGAGTTAACATGGTTTCATTACTATGCAGTGCCAGGACGCTGCCTCTCCTTCATCTCCCCACCCTGCCTTTAAAATGTGCCATTTCAGGTCTACCTGGAATAATAAATGGGCTAATGCTGAACCACACATTTTTTACAACCTGCTACCTTAGCTACACTAAGACCAAGTGGAAGCTTTGAAATTACTTCTTATAAGTACTTGATTAAATTCTTAGCCAAGGGCCATTCTTCTCTCCAATCTCTCTATGGGGAAGAGACATTCATTTTCTTCTTCCAGTTAGAAGAGCTTCTCAAGGAGGAACAAGTGGTCTGTGATTTTGATTTCTGTAGAGAGGACTAGTGGAATAAGGACCTAGAAGAGATCATTGAGTTTGTTAATTAGTAGGTCGTTGGTGAATTGAGCTCTCAAAGGACTGTAGTTGATAGGAGGAAAAATTGGTAGGAGGAAAAATAACAAAGAGTAAGTCATAACCGGAAGAAAAGGCAACAAAGGTAATAATGCTATTTTGAGAGTTTTGCTGGTGAACAAATAGGACAGATAATGGAGACAGGGGAAATATTGGTTTCAAAAGATATTATTTTAAGAGATCAAATTTGAGAATGTTTGGTATTTGTGACTAATAAGCCATTATTATAGTTTAAAAAAAACCCAAGAGCTTGAACTTATAGAAAATTATTATAAATAGAGGCAATTTTATAAAAGCCAACTTCTCTTCTGTGGTAGTTATTGTTCTCCTTTGTTGGAGAGGGTGTACAAAATATTATGTATGTTCATCTGATTTTGATATGTGCAAATGATCAGTGAACTCCTAGAGCTGATTGGGATGCCTGTCATACCTTTATCACTTCACTCTTAAGCTCGGAGGAAAGACTTCTTAGGTCTCTGTGAGCATACTGGGGTAGCCATGGCTGTGGAAGGGGTGAGAGAAGGAGAGCTTTTATACTTCTGGCAATGTCCCAATGGCTGACAGCTGAGTCTGTTAAAATACCATTCAGTTTCTCATAGCATGGGGACTCCATGTTCACCTCATCTCCACCCTACCTCCATTCCACACACCAAGGAGTCCTCATGGGAAGGCCATGGAAGTAAACTGGCAACTCAAGATGGCTTTCTGTCCCAAATAAAGGATGGTAGCAATGGATCAGAAAACACACCTCCTTTCTCATCTCTCCTACCGTTTTCCACTAGACTTGCCTCTACAAAACCTCGTTCACCAGTGAGGCCAACTGTGGGGGCTGGGGCTGGAAGAACAGATGGATGGATGGAAAGAATGTGAGCAGAGTGAATGAAGGGACAGGAGAAAACACCTACCTGAAGCTGCTTGTTTGCTGTGTGCAAAGGTCAGCTGAAAACAGCTGACCATCTATGGATGTTATTAAAGAGGTTAGCAAATGGCCCAGACCTTTGTCCTCCAGCTAAGTTCTTTGTTTTAAGAATTATTAGCTGATATCTACACATCTTGGTCCTTATCTGCAAAGAGTTATGCTTGCTTGAGTTTCCACATTCTTGTGTACTCCGTGACCTTCTGCACGTATCCTTGGTAATAAATATGGAAAAGAACTTGGCTGAGGACTCCATTTTCTCCTTCAGAATTTGATCTCTTACCTTCTCTCTAAACACTGTGTGTTTTGAGTAATTATTCTTTCTTTACCAAGTTCAGGAGTGAAAAGCGGCCACTACAGCCAACAAAAACAATCACTCCTGTTTCTAAACATTGCACAGCGAGGGCTATTATGAGGCAACACAGTGATCATCAGGAATTGTGTGCTTCAGGGTCAGCTTGCCTCAATGGGGATCCTGTTCTGTTTCTCACCAGGAAATCACTGTCAAATCGCTTAACTTACCAAATTCTAAATCTCCTCATCTATGGCATAGAGAGAATGGTGATGTCTGTACCATAGAGTCCTTGTGAAAAGTAAATGAGATAATCTAAGTGATACACTTAGCATAATCAATGGCTCAGGGTAAACAATGAATTAAAAGCTATTAATATTGTCTATCACCTTATTTTTTTCTGTCTTCTATCTATATTAAAAATAAATTAATTTGTATTTCCTAATGTTCAGCAAAGCATATTTTATATTAGATCACTGACTAATGGTGAGTTCATGGCTCAGGTCACATGAAAACCGAGCACAAACATCTTTGAACAAATCATCAGAAAAACAAGCCTGGCCCACATTAATAACAACCAGATGAGCAATGGGAAAACATATCTGTGTGTGTCTACATGGGTAGAGTGCTACACATCATAATTACGCTTTTGTTAGTTACATTTCTAAAAATGACAAGTATAGAAGTAACAATGAGAAGAAATCAAAAGTAATATATTCTATAGGATGAGGTACTTTTGTTTATGTTTGTTTTCAAAACTAGATTACATGGGGAATATCATATCCTATTATAGTCTATAAAACATAGTTGCTTAAAATTGCTTCTAAGAAAAGGGCTATATCATCAAATATTACTGAAGAAAAGGTTGTGCTCTTTGCTATCTTGGAGATTTTGAAAGCACATTAGATTAGATAATTTTAAAAATCCTTTTGAAAAAGAATCTTCTTAATTTTATCTAAAATTTCTTAATCTTTACCTAAAATATTGAAATCTCACAGTACTAATGTTGTGTACAACCAACTCACTCAATGAAATGTTGGAATAGTTTGAATAAATATTTCTTATTCCATCTCTGACCAAGCAATTATAAATTTCTAAATATGCAAAACCTGCCTTCCTGCTGAAAATTGGCACGAGTAAAGTAGGAACTGACTGCAGTAGTAAAGGTAGTAGAGAAAAAAGACACAAAGAATAAGATTTTTCAAACTGGGCTTTCTCTATGTCATTGATCAGAGCTATGGGAAAAAGCCAACTTGTTGTAAAACTCTAATTTTAAAAAAATAAAATACAAACATCGTCTGCCATTCTGCCTCAGAAAGCATTTCATTTTCTGTAAAATATGATTATACTGTGCAATGTTTCCACACTCTCTAAGAGAAGGGGCTCAGGTGAGCTGAAGTTGGATACTAGCTCTTATAGATCAGCCTCCATAACCCTTAGTGAAACTCACCATCAGAGATGTTTCCATGCTGCGCTATTACACCGCAATTTGACACTGAATAGTTGAAAAAAAGAAAAACAAATTATATGACTGAATTTTAGAAGGCTGTATTTCCAGATAAAATCGCCTTTGATGTCTTTTAGTCCATAGTGATTGAAATGTTTACAATAACCGTTTTAAGCAAAAAGCTTTGGTCATGGTTTGGCACCAATTGCAATCTTGAAAGCCACATATGTATTTCTTTCATCATTGTAGTTTTTGAGATGGAAAATGTTTTTGAAACCCAAGAAATTTAGTTGAACTTTTATTTTCCCACTGGTATATCATATTAAAGATGGCTGTTTTGCTCTCCAAGAAAAGAGAGGTGAATATAATCAGTTATCTTTCAAAAAATAATAAGAATTAATTTATTTGTGCCCTTATTCATTCTTTAATTGATTTATTTATTGTTAGCCAGCTGAGTTCCAAAGATAAGAAATATAAGTTTTCTATCTTCTGAAACCTTACAAATTATTAAAGGAAACACACTCTTAATCAAAATAATTTCAGTGAAGCAATAGAAGTACCATAGTAAAGAATGTACCAATGTCAAATATTGTGGTACTACCAAGGTTGAGGTAAGCCGTTCTCCTCGGTGTGGAAAAAAGTATACTTTGACCTAAGATAAGCTTCACAGAGGAGATTACTAAGATGAAGCTTAACAGGTGAATAGAATTTCTAATGTTATAGGATTTGAAAGGCAGAAAATCACGAAATCATGTGTAAAGTATGGAAGTTTCACAGATTTAATACAATATAAAGCTGTAATATTTGGAGCTGTAATATGAAAAATATTAAGTTCATAAGTAGAAAATAACCTGTAAATTAACTAGATCTCTATGAGATTGAGATGCCACGTGCATATTTCCAAGCTGACACACAGATTTAAATTTTTTGAAGCAATGCACTTTGTTGAATCATTAACTCATCTGTAACATAAAAATATTAACTGATCTGGAATACTGAATAAATAACTGGTTTAATGAAAGCATAATATAAATTTTGATAATGTTGTGTTTGAGTTGCTTGTGTGCATGTAGATGGACCATCTACTGGAGGAGTTAGATACATTGGGATTCCCAAGAGAGAGGCATGGGCTGTGGTTAAAAATTTGGGAGACATTGTCTAATTTTTAATGAAAAATTTTTAACTATTTTAAGGTATATATTTTTATAAATTCTAGAAAAATAGTGGGTAACAAAGGAGACAGTTTCCCTTTTTTTTGGAGTTGACAGGCTACTGAATGCAGGAAAAAAAATTGTTTCTATTACATTGCAGATCCCACTTTTCCAGGTTATCCAATTCTAATCTTTATTCCCATTTGAGCTATATTATTATGCAACTCAGTCAAGTTATGGGTATCTGATAGCAATGTAAAAATAATTATCATCAATTGGTGTGCAAAATTCTGTCCATTGGAGGTTCAATTGACTTTCATTTATCCCCATGTAAAAGTCCTTCATTGCCTCCATTTGTACACTTGTTTCGGATGCCTGAACAATAAATATTTCTGTTCAGTAGATTCTCCACTAAATTTTTAAAACATCATCCATCTTAACAATGAATTGAAATATTTAACACATTTTCATTTTATATCCTGTATCACTCTTTCTTTTGAAAATTACCTTTGAACATGAAGAACATAGATATTTAATATTCGTATACAATTCAATGTACACTTAAAAAGGAATCACAAATCTAATTTGGTAGTGTACCATAGGGATGTCAGGCTTTGGCCTCCTCATGACACAGTAAAAAGAACATGACTAGGAAGTTTGGTAGTAGCTATCCAGGTGAATAAAGGGAAGGATGAAACAGAATAAATAGCAAGTTCAAGGATCTAATAAATTTAAGCAGACAAATAAAGCAAGTGCTGAATTTAAAGAATGGATTCCATTATAGAAACGGCAGAAAGGGGAGAGTTTCAAATGCAAAGAGGTAGTCAGAACCAAACACTGATGCTATTCCAAGAATATTTAAATTCTCTCAAGGGCAATTAAATGATATTCAAAGCCATAAATGTGATGATGGGTTTATCTTTTCATATACATTTATAGATATTTATATTATAGTTGCCAATAGGAAAATAAATTTATTAATGGTAGTGGCAAAGTGGATATGTGGAAATTGATTAGGAATAAGTAGAAAAGAAGCATTTTACAGATACATATAAGAAAAGCATCTTGAACACAGGGCTCAATACATAGTTCATAAATTAGTGAGTATGGGATGAAGAATTAAAAATGACTACTAGAACTCTGGATTATGCAATTATGAGGTAGGCAATGCTATTTATTGAGATAGAGTTTATCTTACGAGAGAAAGCCTAAGTATATTTGACTGTTGATAATCTCCGAAAAAGAGAAAAATAGAAGATAAAGAATAAAGACAGAATGACCACTAATATTTAGTAGGCAATCAATTATCAATTCCTTTTTTCCTATTACTGAATATTAACTTGTTGGTGTTAACTGAGGAAGAATCAAGAATCCTATAAAAGTGTAAAGAACTGTAACAGGATCAGCAGGAGTTCCAATTAGCCAAGAAAGTTACCTTTGAATTATTTTCGAGTTCTTCTCTTGGTATTTCCTCTCTCTTTGTCAAGTGATGAGAATCTGGTTAAAGACAACAGCACAAAAAGAAGACTTCATAAATATTTCTGAGGAGTTTTTATCTAAGAACTGATTTCGTGTATCTTTGAGACCACAAGGCTTAGGAATTATTTTCTTTTAATTCCTAACCCTTTATCTTGTGATTCTTTCATTAAACTTCTATTCACCCAGATAACTCCTATATGCCTATTTTCACTAATAGCTACATAATTATTGTCCTGTCCCTATGGTGCCCATTCTCCTTTACAGTTCAAAAATAATTTCAACACATATGAGCTAGGCTCTAAAGAAACAACAAAAAGAAGCCAACCTGCCCTTGCTTATGTTAAGCTAACTGAGTTACTTATATGTCGTTTCTTTCCATAAAGATTTGGGTAATGTTAAAAATATATTCAGACAATACAACTACTAATATGTAACGTTTATAACTAACATGAAAATAATGGAGAATCCTACATAGTGTCATATATTACTATATAGTTTTTGTAACTGCACATTCAGTTTAGCTCTCAGCTTAGGTACAGGCTAAACTATAACAATTGTTTTACATAATTTTCATTGTCTAATAAGAGAAATAAACTCTTCAGGATTATTGGCATTATTCTTTTAGAAATGAATTTTACAAGGAACTTATCACTTTGGATTGTATTCAATGTATACTGAACAAAACAATAAACCATGCAGTTAAAAGTATTTTTGCAACTGAATAAATAATGAGTTGTCATATAAAGTGGTGAATGTTGAATTTAACTTAGGACCTGTGCTCACAGAGAATGTTGATGGTTAAGAATCACCCCCATTCCTAGCACTTTTTGTGTGTGTTCCAGAAAGAGCTAACCCCAAAAGAACTACACTTTCCCATGTGTCTTGGTGTCGCTTCTATTTGATGGCTCCAGTATGGCTCAGAAACGACTCACTTGTTTACCTGCCTCTATAAAACCCCAGATATTCTTCCTTTCCTTTGCAACCTTCCTTATTATGACAATTCTTCCTATGCAATAGCCTAAATAAAATCACCTTCTTAATCATGCAGTGCGTTCTGCCTTTGCCAGTATGTTTACGCTGCATAGGAATTGGGCCTATAATATTAGAACATTTTTGTTTTCAGTGTCTCAGTCTTGACCACTTGGCTAACTTCTCTTGTTAAAGAAAGTCTAGACAATATGTCAAACGAATAATTCCCATTACTTTTTTTGAAGCTTAATTTTTATACATTTATTTTGTGATTCTCGATGCTTGAAGCATTTCCAAAGCCTGATGTTTTATCTATATATATTTATTATTCTAAATCAGACAGAGAAACAAGTAATTTTTATGAAGATGAAGGGATAATCAGATAACACTGAAGTTCTAACTGTTCAGATAGAACACTGAAAAAGAAAACGAGTAAAGGAATAGCTTCAAGGTTTTTGTTCTCTCCAGGTCTTAGTCTTGACTTGCTGATTTTTTCAGAATCTCCCAACCATGTGCTAGACATTCTGTAGTGACTATTTCTACAGAAATGAGTTCAGCATGACACTTCTATCTGCATATTCTGGTTTACTGCTTGCACTGTTGGTCCTTCTCTGATGATAATGAAATATGAAACATGAAATTCTGCTCTTAACATTTATAAATTTAAGTGTTGGCACATCCTGTTCTTAGATATAACTTGCAATTCATTTCTTTATCTCATTGTACAATTTACATATTTTAAACACTTTTCTTCCCTCCAGAAAATATCAAAGGTTTTTTCCACTTTGTTTTCCTTCTAATATGAAACTAAAATGAGCTATTTTAGATAACACAGGCTGTACTCTATTCACATGAGAAACACTCCATCCTTGCTGTCTTAGCTGGGCTCTACTGAAGTGCCTTAATCAGGACCTCTGGAGAGTTCATCCTAAGCAGTCTGCATACTTTCTGTCCATCCAGCCTCCAACCTAAGTCCCAAATATTTGAAAACCGTTTATAAAATTTGACATAGCAACACCATAAGAGAAGAGAATACAATGACACCATTGTACTGTATAGAAGATTTTACTTGCTTACTGTTATAGAAATTAATTTGTGACAATACTTAAAACTTTAGTTGGGATTAGAATAGAAATTTTTTTACTCTCTGTAGACACTAGTAATTATTACTATACACTCTTACTCTCATATCCTATTGCATGGCAGCAGATTTATTTCTTATAAAACTTGGGGAATCACATTTGCCGGGATCAAAGGAGACATTGCCTCAGTTTCCTCTTAACACAGAGTCATTCTTTCTCTGTCATAGTGACCGTAGTTACTATAAATGATCCTAAACAGATGTGCAAGAAAAAATAAAATAAAACAGCTAAATTATACATTATATTATCTTTGGAAATGTTTCCTTTCATATTACAACTAGATTTTAACAAAGCATTCTCATATTGTTTAGTTATAATATAAATGATAATGCAAAAAAAAAAGAAGTATAAAATAAAGGTGTAAAAAAGTTACCAAAGATTCTAAATCCTAACATTTACAACATGACATGCAAATATCTAACTTCACCATACACAAGTGCTCATTTTACTTCTAATATTTACTTGTCACATTGTTACTGAAAATTGTGGAGATACCTCAAAAAACTACAAGTAGAACTACAATTTGACCCAGCAATTCCATTACCGGGCATTGACCCAAAGGAAAAAAAAAAAAATTCTACAAAATGTCATCTGCACCCAAGTGTTTATAGCAGCATAATTCACAATAGCAAAGATGTGGAAACAACCCAAGTGCCCATCAATATGAGTAGATTAATAAAATCTGGTATATGTATACCATGGAGTTCTACTCAGCCACAAAAAACAATGGTGAACTAGCACGTTTTGTATTATCTCAGGTAGAGCTGAAGCCCAATCTACATGAAGTATCACAAGAATGGAAAAACAAGCACCACATGTAGTCATCTTCAAATTGGTACTAATTAATCAACACTTATGTGCACATACAGTAGTATCATTCATTGGGTGTTGGGCAGGTGGGGGGGAAAGCAGGGGATGGGTAAACTCACACCTAATGGGTGCAGTGAGTGCTGTCTGGGGGATGGGCACACTTGTAGCTTTCACTTGGCAGGGCAAAGGCAATATATGTAAACTAAACATTTGTACATTTGTACCCCTGTAATATTCTGAAATAAACAACAAAAAAAAATTGTTTTTCACCTTACTTTATGTCAGTCACAAAGAAAGAACATCCAGACAGGAAGGCATTCAGGTTTTTATTTTGTGACCAAGAATGGAGAAAGGGAGCTTAGGCTATAAAGGCATAAAGGCACCTTCTCCCCTAATAAGAGAGAAGTGGGTGTTTTAAATGGATAAGGGGAGGCAAGTGTAAAAGTGTAAAAATGCACATGGCAGTGTAAAAATGCAATGCAGTGGGCAGGCCCAGCCCATGAACATGCTTCTTCATACACCACATATACAGAAAATAGAGACAATTTTCACTGAGGGGAGTGATTTTTATTATAGTATTATAATGATATGTTAATGAGCTAAAGGTAACTGGAGGTCACCTTCTCTGGTCTGCACTGGTTTTGCACAGTTCTGGACTTTTTCTGGCATTCAGCAGGGGGGCCTTCTGGTGTCCTTGAGCATCTACGCCTGTAGGTAAATAGACTAAAGAAAAACTGTTAAAGGAAGGAAAGAAATGAGAAGGAAAAAAACTGTTAAAGTTTTCCATTTGCTTTGTATGGGCCGTCCTGGTGACAGTATTGCTACTCAAATAGAAATTCTTCTTTGGTAAAATACAACATCATAATCTTACAATTTTTTAAGTTAGAGTTTATCATAGCCTTTATGTTCACAGTGATGTCAGGAGGAAGCATTTGAAACATTAGATAGTTTCTCATTATAAGTATTCCTTTTAAAATACAAATTTTTACTAAAGTCAAATTACGTGCTTCTGCTGGGAACTTACTGCTAAATGATTCATAGTCAATCTCACAAGAAAGTATTTGATGGAAAAAAAAGATACGTAGTTGGTACAATGACCTGAGGAAAAGAGGGAAAAACTATTGTGAATGTAAGTCTGTCATCAGGAAATACCACCTATCGATGGGCTTATTGCTAATTTTAAAACTCAAGAATAATAAAAGACCCCAAAAAGAAGCTGTTATGAAACAGCAGTGTCTGAAAAGACAAACAATATGCTCATTTCACTTCAACAAACTGAAATTAGAAATAATTATCCACATAAATAACTTAGTTTAGATTTCACGGCAAGAGTGATTGAGCTAATTTTTAACAACAGAAAATAAGTACAAATGGGTAATTCTTTAAGAAGTCTCAGAAAGCAATCATCCCCTCTCTATTGAGTCTACTAGGAGGTCTCACAATGATAAATGTACATTCTCTTTGATCAGTAATCCCACTTCTACAGAAATAAAAGAAGCAGCTATTAAGCATCTTAAAATACTGTTTGTGAAAAATGCTCCTGGTATCCATCACTAGGGAGATGGTTAGATAAATTATATTATATCTATATTATAAAATACTTTGAAGCATTTCAAAAGAAGTCAATCTATGTGTAGTAAAATGGAAAGAGCTATATATTAAGTGAAATAATAAGTAATATGAATCCTGTATTTACCACTGACATGAAAAATCAAGTGTATTTATGTGTAGGGGTTAGAGTGTGTTCGAGTGGATACAAATCTCTACTTTGAACTCGTGTTCAAGAAGTGTAATTTTAAAATCTTCTCTGTAATTAAATTTAATTTTTATGTTGTCAGTTTGTGGAAATTTAATTTCAATAAATTTAGGAGTTCATCAGCCAATTTAGCCTAACCTCTCTCTCCCCAAGGGACTGTATAATTCTGGGGCATTTCATGGTACTAGGGCACTGATGAAGAGTGTACCTATAAACCTTGTTCCTTGGCATCTATCCAAGCTGGAACATGAGAGGATTTATTCATCATTATATGACCTGTTGTCACTACACACAGTTAGAATTTATGGTTCCTTTGGCTGTGAGAACAAAGCTCTTACAAATAAACAATTTTTGAATAAGGAGTGAGAAAGATGCTTATGTAGCAAAGTTACTCACATGGGCCATGTCCAGGTAGTCACTGCCTTCCCAGCTTTGACAGACAAAATATGAGTAGAGAAGAGAAAAAAAATTACTCTTTGGTATTACAAGTTAACAGCAGCCAAGATCAGTTCAAACTAGCACGGTATCAGGGTAGAAACATGGAGAAATTCCAACCGGTGTAGCCATGAAAAACTCCTTGTAATTAATACACCCTTTAATATAAGACAGAATTATGTTTTCCATATACAGTGGAAAATATCTAATCTGTTCTTTATTGTTATTTAAAGTTTGACTTGGTAAAAGAAAAAAAAATGGTTACTAGCCTACAGTGGAGAATTTCCTATAGAATATTGTGATGATTCTCCCTTTGAAAATAAAAGGATATAATTATTCTCAGTCTTTACATTTTAATATTTTAGTTTTTAAATTTTAGGTTTAAAATTTCTAATTTAAATTTTTAACAGAAAAACAGCACGCCAATAAACGATTTAGTTTTTGTGTATCACTTAGATTTCATTTCCTAAAGAAATGAAAAAGAGTTTGAGGCAATAATGCTCGAACTCCAGTATCTCTGAGCCATTCATAAGATTAAAAATAAGCACCTATATATACTTTTTCCAAGAGAGACAGACCAATGGAAACTAGGTCTTGTTTTGATCAGCAAATGCTGTGAAGCTCCAGAGAAAGAGGATGACAGGGAATTCAAAGTACTGGGCATCATTTCTCCTCCTAATGGCAAGCACTTGTTCCAAAATGTCTATGACACCTACCTTATCTGATGTGACATTTCCTATAAGATGCTGAAATTTATGACCCATCAGCAGACAAAGTAATTACAAAGTCCATGTTTAACATCTTATCTACTCCATTAAACTTGGTTTTGAAGAATGGGAAGAGAAGTATGAGGTAGGAGAAAATAAAATTTCATCCAAGTCTTTATTTTAGTCTGTGTCTTCTCACCATATTTCTTACACCCATATTAAACTCAAGTCATTTTTTAAATGTATAGTATTAAAAATGCTCATTTTGATTGAATCGTGTGCATGAGTTGGAGAGGTTTAAACTAGAGTATCGGTAGGGTCTTTCAGGAAGCAGATGCTGAGATAGATTAATTAGTAAATGATATTATGTAGAAGATTAAGAGTTGTAATTCTATGACAGATAAAGGTAGAAAAGGGGGAAGAAATCATGATTGAGCAGAAAGTATGGTTGGGCAGGGTGAGTCTTTAGTGATGATGCAGATTAGATGAAGTGTTGGTCAATACACTGTGCAGCTCTAGAGCAAGGATCGCTGTTAGAGGAGTCCAAATTTGGGAAGAAGATAAAACCCTAGCACCCTGGCTTCCCTCATTCATTGCCTGGGGACTGACCAGGAAAAGTGTTGCTTTGACTTAAAAGCAATGGTGATTCATGAAAGCACCAGAGTTTGAAGCCGTCAAGTTACTGTACTTCCTATAATGGAATGCTCAATTCTTCTTGAAGGGAGACCCAATTCAGGAAGATGTATGACTGCCATCACTAGGTTATCTTTAATTCCTCAAGGTAACTTAGGCTTTATTCAAAATAATTGCCAAGTTCATTGAGTAGAAGTGTCATTTTTTGAAGGCACAATTTATAATTATTTTCAATCAAATAAACTTTTAACATTTTATTAATGTAGGAAAATTTCTCAAAGCTTGGCAAATTCTCTTATTTGTAGATATATTATGCCATATAATACTCCCATAAGATAAAATAAGTTGTAAAAAAAAACAAAGAAACAAACAAAGAAAAACAAAGAAACTTTCCCTCCACAATTTCACTGGTATTACAGACGTATTTCTAAGTAAAGAAAATGCAAGGTGCAAATGTTGAGTCTGAACTCTCAACTAGGCTAACTGTAGCTGAGAAATGTGCTGTCATATAGCACGCTTAAGGAACTGTGACTCATATATATCCACAACACAGTGAGAAGAAAATCTCTGGAGTCGATTGTTAGTTAAAATGGCAGCTTTTAACTGCCATGGATGACAAGAGTATTCCAAAGCTCTAAAACGGTTTTTCAATCCAAAATATGGCTGCTGCTATTTTTAATAGAAAACATGTCATGCATTTCAGAAAAATCTTTATAAATTATTTACAGTAATCTGTGAAAGAAAATGTCATGTTAATGTTACTGAGATTTGAAAAAGATCATAGAATATATTTCTATATGCATTAATTAGAAAATTTAATCAATTACTTCAAATCCTAGTAAAATATGAGTATTTAAAAAATAGTTTTCTATTTGTAAAATAAGGACATTGAAAAGTTTTATCACTCTACTCCCTTTATAATCTTTTTAATCATTTTTCTTGTCAATATTTTATTCAATACTTATTCTGTTTATTAAAATCAGGCCGGATTGTCCTTCTGGCTATGACATAATAGATGGAAATAAGACTAAATAATACCAACAAAGATGGTCCAGAAAAGCTGGAAAATAATATCAAACAATTAAAATATGCTAAAATTCATTTGAAACCCCAAGAAACCTATCCCCAAAGACAGGATTTTAGGACTCAAATTATCAGAAGAGAACTCTAAAGAGAATGTGGGAGAAATTTCTTTAAAGTATTTGCCAGATTTAAGTGGGAGTTGGAAAGTCCAGCAGAAAGTAGCTGATAATGGGCTGAGAAGTTAATCATGGATTTTGACTATGGCACAGGGCTGTGGAGACAAAAATACAGAATATTATGACCAGAATAAATAATAGAAAAACTGAATAGTTTTATATCTGTTAAAGATATAAACACATAATTTAAGTATTTCCAAATTCTTAAGATTCCAAAATCTTACAAAGATAAAAAGAGAAGGAAAATCAGAGGCCAATCCCTCTAATAATTAAAAAAAAAAAAAAAAAAAAAAACACTTGGAACATATGGAGATACCTCAAAGAGCTACAAGTAGAACTACAATTTGATCCAGCAATCCCATTACTGGGCATCTACTCAAAGGAAAAAAAAAAAAAAAAAAAAGACATTCTATAAAAAAGACATCTGCACTCAAATGTTTATAGCAGTACAATTCGCAATTTCCAAGATATGGAAACAGCTCGATTGTCCATCAATACATGAGTGGATTAATAAAATGTGGTATATGTATACCATGGAGTTCTAGTCAACCATAAAAACAATGGTGATCTAGCACCTCTTCTATTATCCTGGATGGAGCTGGAGCCCATTCTTCTAAGTGAGGTATCACAAGAATGGACAAACAAGCGCCACATGTACTCACAATCAAATTGATATTAAGTGATCAACACTTACGAGCACATAGAGTAGTAACATTCATCAGGTGTCGGGAAGGTAGGAGAGCAGAGGAGAGGATGGGTGTATTCATACTGAATGGGTGCTTGTGCATACCATCTGGGGGATCGACACACTTGAAACTCTGACTTGGGCGGGGCAAAGGCAATTTATATAAACTAAACACTTGTACCTCCATAATATGTGGAAGCAAAAAAAAAAAAATTAAAAAACTCTAACCACTATACTAGCAAAGCAAATAAAGCTATATATAGAAAGAACAACATAATCACCATGATCAAGTGAAGTTTATTTTAAGAATGTAGGAGTCAAATTATTTAATTTACCACATAACAGAAAAATGAAAAAAGATCATCTCAATAGATAATGAAAAATCATTTGATAAAGTTTAAAACCCATTAATGATAAAAATCTGTCAGTGAACTGAGACTTAAAACTAGATTAGTGTTTGATTTAATACATGCAAGAAGATGTATGTATCTCACAGGCCAGAAATCATGAGCTATGTAAGAATTCTGCTTAACATAGGTGTCTACCAAAAATTGTCAGCATTGAATATATTCAACGGCGAAGTACTGAAAGCTTTCTCCCTAAGACTGAGAAGGAAACATGAATATCCATTCTCACAACTTCTATTCAAAATGCCGTTCTGACTTCTATCCAGTTCAACAATGCAAGAATAAGTAATAAGAAACATAGGGCTATAAAGGAAGAAATAAAATTAATAAAATTATCATTTTTGTGCACTCATGATTTTGTATAGAAAAATTTGAAAATAATCTTTTCAAAAATCTATTAGAATCACTAATTGATTTTCTGAAATGTGCTTAAAGATCAATATACAAAGTTCAAATGTGCTTTAATATCCCATTAACAAATAATTACAATGAAATTAATAAATGAAACCATTTTCAATAACATCACAAACTTCAATGCCTAGGAATAAACCTAATGAACATTGTCCAAATATTCTAATCAGAAAACAATAACAAATTATAGAGAAAAATGAGTGAAGTCTAAATGTTATCACTATCAGTGCTCATGGATTGGAATGTTTAATGTTATAAATGTCAAATCTCTCAAAATTGCTTTGTATATTTAACACATTCTCAAACAAAAGCTCAGGTTTTTGGTTTTGAAATATGACAAGATGATTCTAAAATCCATATGGAAGTCATAAGAGCCAAAGAAAAAATCAAGAAGCTGAATTTTCAGTAATTAAGGCAATGTGATATTTGCATTCAAGAAAAAAAAAGATATGAAAATGCCCTGAAGACATGAAAAATGTGCTTAACCTCATTAACCATCAAGAAAATTCAATTTAAATCCCAATGATAAGCCACACCAATAGAAATGACCAAACTTAGCAAACTAACAAATGATAAATTACAGGAGATAGTGGTACTATTTGTGCTGCAGCTGGTAGAATTCTACATTTACACAATCATTTTGGAAAACCATTTAGCAACATATTGTCAAGTAGACAATTTGTTCTAGAACTAGAAGTTCTTTTCCCTGTCATGTATCAACCAGAGACAAAAGTGTGGATCAAATGGCATGTACATGTATGTTTATAGAAACATTATTTGTCATAGTCCCAAACTGTAAAGGAGCCAAGTGCCCTATCACAGTAGAGTGCATATATTTTAGTATAATGGTACAATGCAATGTCATATAATACTAAAAAATGCAAAGAAAACAAAAAATTCCATGTAGTAAAGTGCTTAGATTATACAGACACACACAATATTGCCTGAAATAAACTAGACAAAAAAGTAAATATTTTAAAAGTAAAAATTAACCTATGGTGCTAGAAATTAGGCTAATGATTACTTTTAGAGATGAATGGGACTTTTTTTTTCTTTTGCAAACATCTTTATTAATCTGGTATAAAAATAAGGTCCTTGGAGAGTCCCCGGGGCTGGGGGAATGAGGTACACTTTATAAGTTACAGGCCAGGCTCCTGCTGAGGCTAAGTATGGCTATTTGGAGGGGAGGGGTGTTGCTGCAAGCAGCATGTGGGGGAAGGGGCCAGCGATGCCACTCCCTGTGGCAAGAGAAGGATGCACCGGGCCATTTGAGGCGGGCCCAGGGCGTGGGACAGCGGAGAAGGGGGCTGCCCGGCCCAGCCAAGCTGAGGACCACCTTCCTTGAGCCCTAGCCTGCCCAGGGCCCCACCCCTCTGCAGAATCCACCTGCGGACATAGCGGCTACAGCGAGAGGGGATAGTTCTTGAGAGCAGCCACAGGTGACCTGGGATATTATGTTATTTCTTTATCTCTGTATTGATTACATGGTCATGTTTACTTTGGAAAAGTACACTACATGCTTAAGATTGCTACACTTTTTAAGATATTTTGTGTTTCAATTAAAAACTTAGAAATTGGGCTATAGTGAGCTAAATATTATTAGAATACTTTCTCGCACTTCTGCAGATAAAGAATATTTCAGGCTTAATATATTATCATTATTCTTTTGCCTCATGTTATTAAAACAAAAAGCTTTAGGCATTTGGCATTTAATACCTTCCATACTTGTATGACACCTAACCATACATCTTCTTTGGCACCCCACATACGAGAAACTGTATTCCAGCTGTTTGTTTGCCTGTCTAAAATTTATTCCTGAATAAGATCCAGCTGGCTTAAGTACAAATCTATTTTTACTTAGGTGATGTTTAGAGGCACACCTCAAGGTCTTAAAATAGTGGCTTGTAGTGAGATCTAACAAAATACAAGCTTACTTTTCATATCATACATACTCAGATTGGTGTACAATCTGGTCATACATAATCTCAAATTGTTTCCAAGGGTTCAAGTGCTACATCCCAGATGCTTCCAACTGCATTTTGACCGATATCAAAAGTTCCACACCCGTAATACATTTTGTTTGACATATTCAAACGAGACTCCATCATAGTCATAAATTAAGAGCAGCAAAAAATGTTTCCAGAGATGTTGACAACATACCCTGGAAGGAATGGTATAGATATCAAAACTTCATAGCAATTTTCTAGTCAATCTATTCACAGATAGTGCAACCTTTACCCGGCCACACACACATACATATGCCCATTCCTATCTGCACTGATTTTATTTGTAAATCCCATTCCTTCACAGTAGCTATTACTTCACTGGCGTCTAGTTGGAAGATTTTCTTTTCTCTCTAGGGTAACATTTTTACCTGCACATCTATAAACACTAAGGCTACAGAGTTAATAAGAGTTGGGGGTCATATTTTACTCTAAATAGTCTCACTCTACACTTTCTATGTTTAACTAATAAATTATATGTCAGAGCAGGGAAGAAATATCAAATAGATTACTACATACTTACAATTGGTATAAGCGCTAATGCCTTCTTATAGTTGGTTTTTACTTACCCATCTCCTTCCAAAATTGGTGGAAGGCGACCCACACATAGCTGAGGTCTACCACAAAGCTGCCAATTCAACATCATCTCTCTCTGTCTGGTGATAACATCACCTTAACACAGTTGCTTCTGCAAACTTGCATCCACAATCTACTATTTCAATGTAAAGCAAATGATTTATCCTTTTCAAGTTGAAGGTTTTCCTTGTGAGTCATTTCCCTTTAGCTATTTCCTGGTGTCCCATCCACGATTACATAAGGCAGCCTGTGGTAAACTAAGAGCCACAAAAAGCTGGTATGCACATATATTTTTTAAAAATATGTTTTAAAATTATATCATTTATTTAATATTCATAAACACATGCTTCTGAATTCTCCTAAAATGATGGGAACCGAAGCCAAGAGCAGACTCGATCATTCCAAATAGCAACTGCTGGCCCTGGACTGAATAGCAGGCATCCTGTTCAGAGGGCACTCCTTCCCATTTAGCAGCATCTACCATTTGCATAAGCATTTATTCTTGCCCTATATCATTTATTTATGTTCCCTCACTGGCTACAATGTGCATATGAACAGGTAAGTCCTTCTTAAATTCCTAACAGGCTATGTAATAGCTCTTGGAAATTTCGCTTTCCTCTGAAACTACTCTTTCCACAACAAGAAATGATTTTTCAATTAGCTAATACAACCTGCCTCAAGGTTTAATCTCTTCTTAGAGCTGAGGATGTGTCATCTCCTCCAGGCTTAATTTCCATGATTCCTCTTATGTGAGAGTAATTTGATAAAAACTAAGGTGTTGATTACTTCTTTTAAAAATCTTTTCCTTCACCAAAGCCTGTTGTGAAGAATATTTACTGCACAGTATTTTACAAAGTTATCTTTTATTTTTTAGGCCAAAGTCTTATATATTGATTTTCTATTGTGGTGTAATGAATTACCAAAATTTTAACAGTTTACAAAAGATTAACAGAAATTAAGAAAATTGCAAGAACAGACGTTTATAATCTTGTAATTTCTTTGAGTCGGTAGCCTTGGTGTGGCTTACCTGTGTCTTCTGTTCAGAGTCTCAGGAAGCTGCAATCTGGCGGTTGGCCTGATTGCAGTTCAGCTGGAAGAAGATTCCACTTCCATGCTTGTGGAGATTGCTGGCAATACTAAGTTCCTTGCATTTGGTGGACTGATAGCCCCAGCTTCTTGGTAGCCACTGCGTAGAAGCCATCTTCATCCTCTAGAGACCACCTTTAGATACAGGAGGCTACCTGCAGTTCCTAAATTCTACCTACAGTTTCTGGCCCCATGGGCTTTCCCTGCATGGTTGCTTGCTTCATGAAACCAATAAAGATTCTCTAGAGCAGTCTGCTACAAGATGGAGCAGAAGTGACAACTGTTCACTATATCACAGAAGTGACAACTGTTCACTTTGCTATATTTTATTGGACAGAAGAAAGTCAGACCATTGGCAATCAAGGGAAGGGGATTATACAAGCGAGTCAACTCAAGAAAACTGAGAAGTCATCCTACAGTCACGTCTTACAATATGTTTCTTGATCTGGTCTTTTTAGCATTAAAATTAACCACTACTGTATTAGTTGCATTGACTTTCCACAATGCTGAAGAAATAAAGTGATGATTTAAAAAATATCTCGTTCATCTGAACTATGACATTTCCTTGAACCTTCTCTTTTTAAAGTGAAAACCAGTGATCCCAATTAGGGAAGAAAAATATGATCTTTTAGATAAGTCAACTGAAAACTTATTTTCTTTTAAATTGACATATTATAATAATAATTGTACATATTTATGGGATACAATTTGATATTTTGATACATACGGAAGTTGTATCATGGTCAAATGAAGGTAGTTAGCATATTCATCACCTCATGCATTTATCATTTCTTTGTGGTGAGAACATTTACAAGCCTGTCTTCTAGCTATATGATAATATATAATACCTTACTGTTAACCGTAGTCACCCTACCATGCGATAGAACACCAGAATTTCTTCTTCCTATCTAACTGTAACTTTGTGTCTACTGCCCAATCTCTCCCTACCCCACCTATGCCTCTCAAGCTTCTGGTAACAACTGTTCTACTTTCTACTTCTATGAGGTCCACTTCTTTAGATTCCACACGTGAGTGTGATTGTGGGTATTTGTATTTCAGTGTCTGATTTATTTCACTTACTATAATATCCTCCATGCCTATTCATGATGCTGTAAATGTCAGGAATTTCCTTCTTTATAGCTGGGTAGTGTTCTATTGTATATACATACCAGACTTTCTTAGGTTTATTCCATGTCTTGGCTATCTTGAATAATTTTGCAATGAACATAGACATGCAGATATCTCTCCAACATATAGATTTCACTTCCTTCAGATATATACACAATAGTGATACTGCTGGATCATGTGGTAATTTTATTTTTAATTTTTGGAGGAACGTTCATGCAGTGTTGCATTATGGCTGTATTAGTTTACATTCCCACTAACTGTGTATAAGTGTTTTCTTTTCTCCTCATCTGAGACAACATCCCTTATTTTTTGTCTTTTTGCTAACAGCCAGTCTAACTTTGGCTTTGATTTCCATTTCCCTGATGATTAGTGACATTGAAGATTTTTTCTATACAACTGTTGGTCATTTGTAAGTATTTTTTTTTTTTTTTTGAGAAATGTCTATTAAGGTCTTTTATCTATTTTTAATTAATTTATTTTTTTTGTGTGTGTGTTTCCATGTATAATATGCCAACACTAATGTGTAAATAATAAATATGGAGTTATAAAAATAATAACTGACTCAGACACAATAGAAAGAAAAAAAAATTCCTGTTAGGCCTTTCACACAGATGAGTAAACATAAGTATGTAATTTGTAATAAATAAAGTCACTAGAGCCCATAGGAAACTGAAGCTTTAATATAGACTCACTGAAAAATAAAGAATTACATAATGGACATCCAGTCTGGATTTACGCATAGAAATCAGAAAGCTTAAAAGCAGAAATTTCTGGGAGTAGATTTTTATAATTATAAACTTTTATAAATACCAAAATAACAATAAACCAATAATATTACATATAAGAACTATAAGTATAAATAATTTCAAGAAACATCATGAAGGAGTCCTTTAGAATCTGCTCAAAAACATCATTCAGAATGTGAGAATGTGTGCGAGTTTGAGGGGAAGAGAGAGAATGGGGAAAATGCCTACCTATCTACCAGATCTACACAATTTCTCAAATTGTTCAGGTTAATATTTGTTGGAATTTGGTGCCTAAATTATCCAATCCTTTCCCTTTCCATCTGTTTAAGCCAATAAAATATAGTCTAGTGAATAATAATGTGGCCTCTAGATTCAAACTTAACTGTTTGATTCTTCACTTAAAATATTTTATTAATAATACACGGTGGTTTTTAATAATGAATATACCTATAAGTTATATAACAATGTCTAGCACATAGACAGTGCCCAACACCTTGTTGTTGTTTTTTTTTAATTGGGGAAAAAAGTAAACACACAAACATGCAGATGCATGTGTGTATGTATGTGCATGAATTATACACATAGTTGTAGATATATGCATATATTAATACATGTTATCATACACATCTTTTCACAGAAAAATGAATGAAAAAGTATAGGTCAATATACAGTTTACTTTGTCATTTTAGAGGTACCTAACACACTGAAATGTTGACTTGAAATAATTATTTAAGCAATAGCAGGACTTGACAGCTTGTAAAAGTCAAAGAGGAAGAGGAAATTGTCACTGGGGAAACCACAATGTGGAGTGCTTAATCTACTTTCACTATTAGCTAAAGAATTCTTAAATTGTCATATATGAGTAATTATCAAATCCTTGATTCACTTTGTGTTGGTTAGACAGCTCTGCAGTTCCCCTATTCAAACAGATTTATGACTTACTTTAGTATTGGCTCCTAACTTGATATTCTTAAATTTTTGAAATTTTTACATTTTATTATAAACTTTCTAAATAGTAATAATTTTATTTCTTCTAATACAATTCTGAAAACTTTGTGTATGTCAAAAGCATATGTGGCAACACATTACAATCCGAAGAATAATACATTTTTCACTTAAATGTACTATATTTTATTTGCAAATCTGAGTATTTCAAATTCATCATCTACATAAATATCTACTCCTAAAATATCTTGCAAATGTACTGTTAATGTGGCTTCTTTCCTCACTATGAGACTAACTACTCTGTGATGCAACGCAATATGTCATCCAAAGCTGGCAAGGATGCAGACCAACTCATAGATTGGTGGTGGGAATGTAAAATGGGAAGACACTCTGAAAAATAGTTTGGTGGTTTATTAATAAAAAAGAAATCCAGAAAACAGGCAAACAAAATGAGAATACTCTTAACTTAGCAATTTTACTGCTAGCCATTTATCTCACGGAAAAGGAAAGTGTATGTCAATACAAAAACAGGGGGTAGACCCACGTCTGAGCCACGTGGTGGACACTGTGGAGGGGTGGGACAT
>CAUYRT010030587.1:0-14583 GCA_963574885.1 Lepilemur ruficaudatus
CTGTAGTCCCAGCTACTTGGGAGGCTGAGGCAGAAGGATCACTTGAGCCCAGGAGTTTGAGGTTGCTGTGAGCTAGGCTGACGCGACGGCACTCTAGCCCGGGCAACAAAGTGAGACTCTGTCTCAAAAAAAAAAAAAAAAAAAAAAAAAAAGAATCTTTAGTTCTTCCCACAGCAAGAATAAAACCAGGCAAGGGATTCAGCAGGTGTAGGGTAGACCATAAACCTGAGCAACAAAGACGCCAGTTCGAGCTTGGCTCTAGCTTGCTGCCTCTGGGGTCCTGGGCAAGTTGCATGACCTCTGGGACTCGGTCATCTCACAGACCACAGTTGTGAGGACCCCACCAGGTGACAGGACACGTGGAAAGTGCGAGAGGCTTGAGGTTCTACACACACCTGAGGAGCTTCAGTTTGTACCCTCTCTCTGTGTTTCTCAAACTGAAAGTAGTGACTCATCTGAGAGTGTGAAATCAAGCTGAAGGGTAAGACTATCTTTAAAAATATATATATATATATGTACATATGTATGTATAGACCAGACAAGACTAGAATATAACATGTACCATGCACCATAAGGGTAACGCACATGTTGCTATTAATAGATTGGGATGAAAAATGTATTTCTACTGGTTGCAATAAAAAAATTTGATTAGGGGCCGGTTGCAGTGGCTCACGCCTGTAATCCTAGAACTTTGGGAGGCTGAAGCGGGAGGATTGCTTGAGGTCAGGAGTTCAAGACCAGCTTGAGCAAGAGTGAGACCCCATCTCTACCAAAAATAGAAAAAAATAGCCAGGGGTAATGGCACACGCCTATAGTCCCAACTACTCAGGAGGCTGAGGCAGGAGGATCACTTGAGCCAAGAGTTCAAGGTTGCAGTGAGCTATGATGACGCCACTGTACTCTACCCGGGGCAACAGAGTGAGACCCTGTCTCAAAAAAAAATCAATTAGATCTTAATTTTAAAACTTTCTTGCAGATGTTCCCAGCTGTGTAACTTGCTTTCTCCCCTCAGCAGATTGGGATGGTAAACTCTTTAGGGTAAGGGCCGTGTCTCCACATTCTCAAGAATATCAACCTTCCCAGCACCATCCCCTGCCACAGCGGGGCTTGGCGCAGGCCACAGCGGGCCTCCTCTGCAAGCTGTTCACTGGCTGGAAAGCATCCACTGAATAGAAATCAATGTGGGAGGAGAGGAGGGAAACCCGCCCTTGACAGTCCCAGGCACCATCCCAAACGGTCGCCCTGCAGGTCCACGCCAGCACCTCCATGTTACAGACGAGGAAACCAAAGCTCAAAGGGGTTCAGTTGCCCGGAGCAGGACCAGGATTGAGATCTGGGTTTGGATGGTCCCTGGCTCTCCCGCTAGACCCCGCTGCCTTTACCACTGCCAGGGAGAGCTCATGCACAACCCCATCAAACCTTCCAAATGCCCTGCGTTGGCCAAGACAACTCACACCCAAAAACACGCACACACAGGGCCGGAAACAACACAACATTCTTTCCTACCTGCCTTTCTCTGGCTTTTCCAATCCCATGAGGGAGAGCAGAGAGGGCTGTGCTGGGGGCATCTGGGATTTGTCTTCCTCCTTGTCCCGCCCTTGTCCTTCTCTGCCTCTTTTGAGGCTGATTTCCCCCTGCTCACCCCCTCCCCCAATACCAGCCAACCGGTTACCCGGGCAACCCAGCTGGGAGGCTGCCAGTTACCATGGCAACCCAGCATGGCCGCCAGGCTGCCTTGCTTAGGAAGGTCAGGGGACCAGCCGGGGCTGCAGAGCAGCTGGGATGTTGCAGGCAGGACTGGCGCAGGGAGAGGGGGGGCCTACGTGCCTGAGAGAACTAAGTTTCTGCTGTCAGGGGACCACCTTTTAGTTTCCCATGAAGCAGGCTCGCCCAGTTTGGGGCATGAACCACAAGCTAACCTCCCCCGTTCTGATGCCCAAGCCAACCCTGAGCCCTCCCACCTTTTCAACAGAGTCCCAGTCACCTCCCTGCAAGGAAGGTTTCTCCGACTGAGCAGCAAGTGGCTGCCACTCAGCCTAACCCCTGGGGACCTCTCACCCTTCTCCCTTCCTGAGAATATCTGGGAGTCAACATGCATGCAACACGTGTGTGTCTGCATGCAGATATAGTCTCTCCACGAAATAAGTTGGTAATAATAAAGAATAAAGAAGAGCTAATATAGTCTAGTATTTACTGTGTGCCCCACATGTTTTAGGTGCCTCGTGGGAAGTTTCTCAATTGATCCACACAGCAAATGTATTATCCCCACTCTGCGGATAGAGCAACTGAGACTCAGAGAAGCTAAGGGACTTGTTCAAGGTCACACAGGCATTAAACAGCAGAGCTAAAATGAAGTTGTATGTGAACCAGCTTCTTGAAACTCCTTGAGTCTCTGACTCCTGCCCTCCCTCACCAATCAGTCACTGGCCTGACTTCAAGGAGACATTCTGAACATATATTAAAAGATTATTCAGTGCCAGGTGTTTTATTCACATTATTTTATTTCATTTCGTCCTCACCTCTGTGAAAGGGACTTCGTCTTCTCACAAATAGCATAGGAACCTGAGACCAGAGAAGTTAATAACTTTCCCAAGCTAATGAGACCCTCCCAGGAGAGTCTATTTCCTCCTTTCTTCACCACCAAAATAGGTAGCATGTCTCCATCATGTACAGGACAATCATTTGCTCACACTCGTCTGCTCCCTTATAAGACTGTGAATTTAAAGACTCATTTTTGCAACTAGTACTGCCTGGAACACAAGGAGCATACAGTGAGTATTTGTCAAAAGAAAGTTGTGGAGCCTGGATTCTAGGTCCTACTCATCTGCCCTCGAGTCCCTGCCCTCTCTGCCACATTACCCTGCCTCATGCAGTCAGTCAGAAAGCAGTTACCAAACAACTCCTCTGCACCTGCTTCTCTGTGAAACATCCCAAACAATAAGACACATCAGTCCCCTCTTGCCTTGAAGGCACTCAGTGGAGTGTGGGGTGAGGCGGAGAAGAGCAGGGAACAAGCTCTCCACCAGCCCTGCCATCAAAGGCTGTTCCTCTGTGCCTGTCCCTCCCAGCCAAAGCTTCATACACCAAACCAACACTTACTGAACACCGAGTATGTGCTAAGTACTGCCCTCAAGTCACTCGTGGTTTGAGAGGAGTGGAAAGGTGAGAAGACAATGGAATCAGGAATTATTAGACAGCGTGAAGAGTGACAGGTAAGGTACAGGGGTCCAGGAACTAGCGGCCAGGAACACTGGGGGCATATGCATAACTCTAAAGAGCTTTCCCATTTGATGTGATAAAGGAATTTCATATTGCATTGCTTTCTATTCACACCCACTTCCTACATTAACTCATTGGAACCTCAGTGGTGAGTGCAGGGCAGAGATTATTACTCCCATTTTAGAGATGAGGAAACTGAGGCTCAGAAGGGGAAGAACATTGGATGAGGAGGCAGGAAGCTAGGTTCTAGACCTCATTTGTGATTCTAACAAGTCTGTTAGCAATACACCCCCAATACCACACTCCCACCCCACCACCCTGCCAAAGCAGGTTTTCCTCCCCCACTGTGACCCTCTTCAATCCCCAGTGAGACAGCCGAGTTTCAGGCAAGGCAAGCAGCCTCGCCTGCAGTCTCTGGATAGCCCACTGATGCTCACGAGGACCTAGGAACCAAGCAAAACCAGAAAAATGATCTTACCTGAGGCTAGGTTGAATTTAAGGGCTAATTACAAGCATTTGACTAATTAAAAGCAAATTGGCACCTACAATTATAGAGCATGTTCTTCTCAGGTAATGACGAGCCAGACTGGGTGGACACGGTGATGTCAGAGCTAAGGAGAGAGCTCACCTCCTCCTTGAGAAGGGCCCTCGGCCAGCTCATTGCTGCAATGGGGCTCCCAACCAAGCCTAGGAAGACACAGCTAGAACCAGGGCAGACCAGCAACCCTGAAGCCTCGGCATCAATGCGTGTTTATCAGATCAGCACCGACACCCCCCGGCTCTGTTTCCTGAGCTCACACAGTAAGAAATAATCCTCTACAGAGACTAGGTGAGTGACCTGGGAGGATTCTGGCCTTCATGTCAAAGCATTGCCTTCTGATATACATTGTTCAATGAGAACTGACATTTGAGTGATTATTTGCAGTTTACAAAGCACTTCCAATATTAATATATTGCTCATCTAGCAATCAGCTCTGCAGGTGGATAGTGATACTAACCTCAGTTTTCAGACTAGGAAACAAAAGCTCAGAGAGATTAAGTGACTTGCTACAAATCATACAGCTACTAATTGGACTAGGATTTGAATCCATGTCTTCAAATTCCAGGTGAGCCTTCTTTCCACAACCACAGCAGGCGTTAACAAATGGACTATAATTAGTTTATCCGATCTGCTTGTGCACTTTGGAAAGGTGCAAAGAGGTCCCATGGGAATGAGAAACAAATACGTTGCGTAGATTTGACAAGGGAGGATCAAGAAAGGACGTGCAGCGGCAGTGGGGGGAGGATGGGCAGGGGGATGGGCCGCACGAAGACAGACTCTAGTGGAGTGTCATCCTATCAGCCAGAAGACACAAGAGGCGCCAGTCTCCCTTCATTCATGTGCCTGCCAGAGGAAGGCCCCTGAGAGTGTGACATTCCAGGAGATCATCCCTGAGGAGGTGGCTGTCCTGGGAATGGGTGTGGCCACCTCACCACACTCTGTGCTGGTGATACCACACCTGGCATGGAGATACCAGGAAAGCTTGAGAAGGAAGTAAGGGTCGTTGGAGGAACATGGGCACTTAGCTTTGAACAAGGAGACTTGGAGGGTTTGGAGGAGGGAGATCATGGTATCTATGTTTCTCATGCCAAATCAACAAGATGATGATAACAAACACATTTATCACTTATTCTGTTCAACATAATTCTACATGCTTTACATATACAACCTCATTTCTCTTCACAAGAAGCCTATGAGATAGGTAGCATTATCTTCATTTGGAAGATGGAGAAACTGAGGCACAGAGAGATTAAGCCACTGTCAAGGTCATACCACTGGTAAGTGGCAGAGCCCAGATTCAACCTGAGTTTGACCTCACAACTGTGATCTTGATGACTGCACTAAACTGCCTATTAAGAAAAGCCAAAGACTTGAGCAAACAAATATGTTGGTTCTAGGGACATATTACACATTACATTGTTATAAATATGAACTACTCACACCTCATAAATCTTTTGTAAAAACGTATTTTTTTTTTAAATAACCCATTTATTTATTTGAGACAGAGTCTTGCTCTGTTGCCAGGGCTAGCGTGCCCTGGCGTCAGCCTAGCTCACAGCAACCTCAAACTCCTTCTGCCTCGGCCTCCCAGAGTGCTAGGATTACAGGCGTGAGCCACCACGCCTGGCCTTTTTAAAAAAATTTAAATCTCACTAGTAATCAAACAAATGGATTGAAACAATGAGAAAACAATGAATTAAAACCATGAAAAAAGTTATAATGTTCAATGCTGATGCTAATGCCACAAAGTCCATTCTTGTAGACAGCTGCTGAGAATGTAAATTAGTACTTTTGAACAAAGAATTTGGAAAAGATGTCAAAATATTTAAAAATATGTAGCAATTCCACTTCTAGAAATGTAACCTAAGGGGGAAAAAATCATTGATATGTATGAAGATTCAGATATTTATGTGATTATTATAGCATTGTTTATAAAAGTGGAAAATTAGAAATATTAATATCTAGTTCAACATAGAGGTCAACCCAACAAATAAAATAGGTATAAAATGAAAAGCTAGGCAGCCACTTTAAAACGATGTTGTAAAAGTATATTTAATAACATGGAAAAATGGTTTCTGTTTAAGTGACAATAACATACATCTGGTCCAAAATTGCTATGGTATATATGTATTGTGATGATAAATATAGTCATATGATCATGCATAATTTATAAACCAAAATGTTACAATTATTACATATGCCAAATCTCTGAGAAAGAGAATTACAGGTAATTTTTAAACTTTTCTTATGTGTTTTTCTACATTTTTTACTATGTACTACTTTTATACTCACAAAACAGTAATTTTTTAAATGTATATCCTTCATTATATTAATTCTGTATCTTAGAATTTACCATAATAACCTGAAACACAGAAAAAGCCTTATGAACAAAAATGTTCTTCTTTGGCCGGGCACGGTGGCTCACACTTGTAATCCTAGCACTCTGGGAGGCTGAGGCGGGCAGATCATTTGAGCTCAGGAGTTTGAGACCAGCCTGAGCAAGAGCGAGACCCTGTCTCTACCAAAAATAGAAAAAATTAGCCAGGGGTGTTGGCATGTGCCTGTAGTCCCAGCTACCCAGGAGACTGAGGCAGAAGGATTCCTTGAGCCCAGGAGTGTGAGGCTGCTGTGTCCTTGGCGGACGCCCCGGAACTCTAGCCTGGGCAACCGCGTTTGACCATTTAAAAAAAAAAAAAAAAAAAAAATGTCCATCTTGTGTTATTTGTAAAAGGAAAATAAGGGTGACAACCTAATGTCCAATACAGAAATAATTATGTAAAATACATAACACATCACATCCACACACTGACTATTATATCCTATTTTAATAAGAAGAAAACCATTTTATCACTATGTGAAAGAGGGAGCTGACTTGTTCTGTGCAGCTTCAAAGAATCAGAACCAAAGAGTAGAACTTAGAAGTCGGCAGATTTTGATTCCCTATAGAAGAATGTTCCAATCATGGAGAAAGCCACCTCGGGAGAAAATGAGCTCCCTGTCACTGGAACTATCCAAGTGAGGCTGGCTGCCCCCGTCAGGGAGGCTGAGGAAGGTTCGTCTGCGCTGGGAGGGAGGCTGGACTGGACGGTCTCTGAGAGGCCGCTGGAGGCTGCAGGTGCTGGGCAGGAGCCCACCTGAAGGACAGATGCTCAGGACAGGCTTCCACGGGGCCTACCCTCAACTTCCTTTCCTTTTGCTCCCCACTTATTCTAAATATTTTCCAAAATAAACTTTGTTCTTTCCTCTCTCAATGGGTTTTATCCCACTATAAGGCCGGGTTGGAAAATAATAATAAAAATAAAATATGTATTTTAAGTGGTTGGTGACTGGCCTGGCAACATCATCACTAAGCACTGGCCTCCAAACCTCCTCCGCCTCCCATTGGAGCCCAGCCCCTGGTAGGGGGAGCCGGCAGATGCCTCCCGAGGCCAGCCAGCCAAGTTCTCCTGATGTCCAGCTCCGACCTTGCCCCTGACCTTCCTCTGGGGGCCCCACGTGCCAACATCAGTGCCAGTGACCTCCTCAAATGTCACAATAGGCCAGTGAGGATGACGGCGAGGACACTGGCTCAGTGCAGGTGGACACCACACTCCTGCCTCCAGCCTAGGCCATGCCCTGGGCCTAGAGAGCGCCCTGCGGCGATGGAGGCCTGGGCCAGACGGGGGCTGTAGCAGCCGCCCCAGAGCCAGGGCAGCCTGGCTGCCTCGCTCCTCACTGACTCCCTCTGTAATTACTTCATTTATACCGAGCAGGAAGAATCCAACTCAGTAATCCAGGCAGACACGTTAAAAGTAATTATCTGTGTAATGCGTCCTGCACCACCGCCTTCCTGGGAAAAAGGAAAGAAGCTGAACCCCACAAAAAAAAAAGCCCCCATTGTCTCCAGCGCGTGCAGCCACCCGCCAGGATTAATTACACACAGCGCTAACACGTTTATCACCTCGCCGCTGATTGCAAAACCGAGGACTTTTAATAATTCATATCTGCAGCGCTGCTCTGCGCCCTTGTGCAGAAACACAGAAACCCGCTTGTTTCTGCAGGGGAAGCCCAGTGGCAGTGCCAGGCGGGGCGCCCTCAGCCCCGCCTGCCACCCCCACCTGGAGACAGGCTCCGGGAGAGCCCGAGGCCTCGGTCAGGCCCATCTCTGTAGAACCTCCTTCCACCTCCTCTCCACCAACAGGATCCGCTCTTCTCCTGCCCAAGCGCAGATGCAGCTGCTCTGAGGCGGAAGCTGGCAACTGAACAGCTCCAGCCCACAGAAACCTGCCCCAGCTCCACACACCCCCAGAGCGGCCTGGAGGCCAGGACCTGGGGGATCTGTAGGGCAGGCGCCTGCGATGTCCTCGAGCCCGTCTGGACAGCAGGCTCAGCCGATATCTGCCAACCAGGGATCCGCCCCACAGGCAGGAGACCCTTGGTGGAGCATGCCACCCAAGCTGCCAGGTTGAGGGTGAGGGGTCTGCAGGGAAGGCCGCAACCTCCTCTGACACCGGCTCTGAGCGCCATCCTCCTCCCTCCACCGTCCCCACCCCTGCAGCTGCCCTCCCCAGCCCTGTGCTTAGGCTGGCTCACCCTCCATCTTCGCTCTCCGAGGCTCCCAGCCCCTTCCCTGCCCTGGCTGGCCTGCTGTCTCCGGAGCATTGCCCAGGAGCCGCTTCTCCCATCTCCCCACCCCTCTCCTGTCTACCCTTCCTTGCCCCTCCAATCTCTGGCCAGTTCCCCAGCCTCCCCACTTCCCAAGACTCCTCACGCAGCAAGCCCAAGGCTCTTAGCTGGCTGCAGCCTGGTCCCACCATCATAAACACCCCTCACGCCCTCACGACCCTGCACCCACATACCAGGCTCCAGCCCCTTAAGGAGCTCCCCATTAAATCTGAGACCCCAGAGCTCACATGTCCCCTAGGAGCATCTGTCACCCTGATCCCAACCTCTGACCCATTCCCACGCTGGGGAAGGTGAGTCAATGAGGTTGACCTGAGCCTGACCCCTGGACCCCTCCATCTCCCCTTCCTGCTGGCAAGAATAGAGGCAGGGTGGGGCTGGCCTCTTTGCTCTAGCCAGGCTGGGGGGCCCAGCTGGACCCTAGGAAGCTGGCAGCCCCAAAGCTGCCCTCAGCCAGGAGATGTAATTCAAATGTGATCGATTCAAACAGCATCAGCCCTTACTGGGGCTTCTGAAGGTGGGGGTGGGGGCACAGAGAGGGCTATAATTAGCATTCTCAGCATCCATGATCCCCCAGTAAGGCTGCCAGCATGAGGGACGGGAAGGCAGTGGCACCGCAGTGCAAGCAGCCCAGGCTCACACGGCAGGCAGGCGGCTGCCAGCCCTGACCGGAGCCCAACCTTCCTCCTCCCCCCTCATCTGCTGGATGCATCAAAACAGACTCACCGGCTCCTTAGGTGTGATCCCTGCTCAGAGAAGCTCTAACTCTGTGAGCCCCAAGGCCCCCACTCCCCGCAGCTCAGGCCAGCTGGGGTCCTCTTCCCCCACCCTGCAGGGCCCCCTTCTGTAGAGCGGGGCTCCGGATCCGATCTGGTCTAATCAGTCATCTCTCCGGCTGGCAGGTCCCTGGCGCGGGGAGAGGATGCTGTTGTGGTTACTGCAGAATCCAGCATCTTTCCCAGGCAGAAGCAGCTGGGCATGCTCCATCAGCTCCCTTGGGGATTTCAGGGCCACGTGACTCTCCCTCCCCAAGCTGTCACTTAGGATCAGGAGTAAATAGTCCCCGAAAAGGTTTAACTCCATCCACACCAGCGACAAGCTGCTAACCATCCACGCAGCCTGCCTGCCCAGGAAAGGACAGGGTGGTTCGGCACAGGCTCTCAGGCCTTCCACCACCAGGACAAGGCTGCCCCCCAAAGGGGACCTGGGCTACCATCTGGGTGAGCTGCATTTTTGGAGTTCTCCCACAAGAGACTGCAGGGAGCCAGAAACTGCCCTGGGGCTTGGAATCATGCATGGGACCTCACCCAGCCTGCCTCGTGGTCACCTTTCAGCTCTGTGGCTGTCCACTCCAGAGATGGGCATGTCTCAGAGCGTCGGGGGGCTTGGCTGGGGCCCAGGGGCCTCCACATCCCTTACCCCCACCCCAACACAATGAATTTGGAGGAATAACATTTGGAGAGTGTTGGAGCCCATCACAAGACGCCAGGATCTCCTCGTCCTCAACCCAAATTGGTCTCCAATACCCTTGGGCAAGGATGCTAGTCAAGCCGGAGGGGACCTGTGTTCTGCAACATTGAGGGTCAGAGGCAGAAGGAAGGGCTTCAGACAATAGGGCAGTCCCCCCCCCGTTTCTGCTTAGATAAAGATTTATCTCTCTCTGCCTCAGTTTCCCTCTCTTCACATCTCTGTGGATGCTGGAAAAATAGTAGATTCTCTGTGACAATAGGCAAGTGTAATAAAAACACTGACTTCATCACCACGATCAGAAAGATGGAAAGAAATCAGGAGATTCCCACCTAAACTTCCAGGTAGGCTCACTGGTCTCAGGTCCCACCCCCGCCCCCAGACCCAGAAGCTGGAGACTGAGCCAGACGAGTTCCTGGAATCACATGTGAATGTAGAAATATATCAAGATGCAGGGGCTAGAGAAAGGGTATCTGCAAGGCCCCACCTACACGATAATTACATATTTTTTGTTATTAGAATAACTTGATTTTAAAAACTAAGCCTCTATTCACTCAAATACAAGTGGGCTCTCTTAATGTGATCTGAGTAGAAGAATCATTTTCACCAGCTGAAGCCCCTCCCTTTAACAAGAATCTGCTTCGGAAGGAGCAAGAGCACAGGCTTCCCTCCCAGGGCCCAGGAGGAGCCTGGCTGGTTGGGGTGGGGAGAGTTGCTGGGGTGATCTGATCCACGCCCCACTCACACACGCCACAGTGCGGAGCGCAGTCAGGATCCTAGAGAGCTAATGAAGGGACCACCCTTCGCAGCCCAGAACAGGCCAGGCCAGAGCTGGGCATCTCAGGCTTGGGCAGCACACACCACCTAGCAGCCCTCTGGGGGAGGAGATCCCTCCATCACCGCCTTCTCTCCCCCAGCCCAGCTGCAGCCAAGGCACCAGGACAGCCCCTCATTGGCTGTAGGGAAGCCACTCAGCTGAAGGGGCAGAGTTGTGGATCAGAGCCCAGAGCCAGGCAGGACTGAGGAAGCCCGACTCACCTGTCCTGGCTCCCCAGGACTTGGCAGGGCTTTTTGGTATAGGCAGGGGAGAATCTGCTTCCAGGCAGCAAAATGTGAGGGGCTCTTGGGGGGGTCTCTGACCTTGAGGAGCCAAAAGCGCAAAGAAAGGTGGGGGCAAGAGATTCCAGCATCAGGGAGAGAGTGTGGGGAAGGGGACAAGGACCCCAGCCCCCAGCCCCCACAGTCCGCAGGCAGCTGGAAAAGGCAGGAGACCAACAGACGGGCCTGCTGGGCGGTTTCCTCCCTGGCAGACAGAGGGCAAGGGCTGCAGACGAGTCCCACGGATCTTCTGAGAAGCCTAAGCCAGACGTGTCAACGCTTCTCAGGGATCTGGATGGCTTGGGGGCACAAGAGGCCAAAAGGAGGATTGGTATGGGGTACAGCACCTTCATTTTGGGGAGCAAGGTGGAGGAGGTGTTGCAGCATGAAGATCTTAGCGTTCCAACAAGCATGCGTGAAATGGAATAGAGAAAATAAACTCCCTTCGCCAAATCTGAACTCTGGTTCTGTTAGCCCAGCAGAGGAACAGCAAGATGCATCTAAACAACTCTGGTGGGGAGGTTTGAGGAGGAGGCGGGAGGGAGGGAGGAGTCCACAGAACACCTCTTCGACCCTGTCTCGCCTTTGCTCTAGCATCTGTGGCCCCATCACTCAGAGGATCAAGTCCAGACTTCCCAGGCACATATTCAGCCTCTGACCACTCGGGGCTTCCCTTCAAGTGTCATCGCCGCTCCCTGCCACACAGTCTCAGCAGCCACCAAATTGATTGGCTCATTACCCCCACTGCCCATCCCCACCCCAGCATGTGCACATGAGCCTCCCTCCCCCCAGAATCCAGAATGCACCAACGGGGGCCAGAAAAGGGAGCATCATGGGATGAACCGTCTTTCATGACCTGCCTGACCTAGAACCCCAGCTCCCTCCCTCCCTAACTCAGTGACTCCCAATAAGCTCCTGGATTACTGAGCCCCAGTTTCCCTCACCTGTCAATGGGTTTCTCTGAAGCCCAGAGCATTCGCCGCCTTTTCTCAGCTATCTCATTCCTTACCGTTCTGGAGTGTTGTGTGCTTTCTCCTGGCAGAGCCCCGTCAGCTCACTCCACCAGAACTGCTGCCCTGTGACATCTGCCCTCTATCCTGCCTGCCTTCAGGAGACAGAGACAACAGAACAGCTCCGGGTGGCCCCACCACACTTCCCAGCTACCTCCTCCTCTAGGGGCTCCCAGGTTGGGTCTGTACTGGTGGCTCTCTGAGATCCCTGTGCCTCGGAGAAGTCACCTGGGTCTCCGCGCCCAGCCCTGGAGCACCTGGGGGAGGAGCCCTGGGTGTCTGCGTCTCTGCCTTCAGGGAGCCTCTATCCTAGAGGGGAGCCGCTCAGGGCACGCCAGGGGCGTGGGTGGACTGCCGCCTGCACATTCTGGCACCTTCCTGGAGGAAGTGTTCAGGCCAGAACAAGGAAGAAGTGACAGCTGGGAGGGGCTCCCTGGGTGAGGGAGCAGCGGGGCCCAGCTTGGGAGCCCGGTTATCAGGGGTGTGGCTCTGCAGAAAGCTTCCTGCCACGTCCCCCTCCCTGCCAACTTTGGAGAAAGAGAGGCACTCTTGGAGACAGAATTGGCAAGTTCCACAGCGGGCTGCTGCAACAGGAAGCCGGGTAAGGAGCCCAGGGCCAGGGAAAGAGTGTTAAACGGAGCTAGATCTTTAAGCATCAGAAAGAAACCTCGCAGACCGCCGTGGCTGAGATGTGGCAAGGGTGTCAAGATGGAGCGCGCCACAGCTGCAGCGGAGAAGCAAGCAAAGCCGCGAGGCCCTGCTGGGCCATCGTGTGTGCTCTGCTGCCCTCTGCTGGGGTGATGTGGGAAGCGCCTACAGGCTTGCAGTCGGTTTCACCCACGTTTTAACCCTTTACTCTTTTTCTCTCCTCCCCACACCACCCTTTCTGGTAAATGACACCTTCAAAACCACAGGCACACTTGGGCAATACATCAGTTGTGGATACCATGATAATCACCTCCCAAACACCACAATGGAACTGGCGTATTGACACACAATTAACATACTTGTCTGATCCTGAGCAAACGTCAATATTTGCTCATTGAAATTTGACTCATCCACACTAGAAGAAAAAAAAGCCTCCCAAGTTCTCTGTGTATCTGACTTTTAGTATGACCTCTTGGGGTCCATGTCTGGAATCCCTGCAGTTTCCAACTCACCCACCAACCCCATGTCATAAACCTTTGTGGGAAGTGATTGTGTAGGGAATTGTGCAAGTAAGGAGAGTGGGCCGGAGTCATTCATTCATTCACTTACTCATTCAGTAGGAATTCATCGAGCACCTCCCTTGTCCCAGCAAGGCAGCAAGGATGCCAGGGGCAGCTGTGCCACTATGCTAAGGGCACAGCCTGTGGAATCGCAGACACAGGCTGCCTCCCAGACTTGCTTTCTACAAGCTCCATGAAACTGAGCAAGTTATTTGCCTAGTCTCAGTTTTTCATTATTTGCTAAAACAGTTAGGGATGACAGCACCTGTTCATAAAGAGATAATATAGGGAAGCACTTAGCTCTTAGAGTGGCCACTGCTGCTACTGACATACAGGATGGCGCCGAGTCTGGGAGCGTGTGTGGCTGCGTAATGCATGACTTGTGGACATTTCATTACGATACATAATAAAAGGATATTGTATGTATTTCCAGACTCTATGGCCCCCGGCGTTGCCTCTGCCCTTGAGTTTTCAATCTAGACTGGTGGTTCTCAAAGTGTGGTCCCCAGACCAACACCATTAGCATAACCTGGGAATTTGTTAGAAATGCAAATTCTAGACCCTCTGAACCAGAAACCCTAGGGGTAGGGTCCAGCAAGCTGTGCTTTGACAAACCCTCCAGTGATCCTGATGCATGCTCAAGTTGGTAAATTACTGCTCTAGGGAAAAATGATACAGGTATAAACAAACAATTGCAATCCAGGTGGGCTTCCCTGAGGAAGTGATGTCATGGGAGAGTCTTGAAGGAAGAACAAGTGTTCACAGGTGGATGCCAGCTGTTGGAGGAGAGATTAGCACTTACAAAGGCATGGGAGGGAGGCACAGTGATGTGTGTGGCCAGAGGAGAGAGTTACAGAGCAGGCTGGGGAGTGTGGGGGGTGAGATGGGAAAGGGAGGCAGTGGCCAGATTGCGAAGCCCTTTGAGTGCCTGGGTAAGAAATTTAGATTTTATCCTGTAAGTGATGGGAAACACAGAAGGTTTCTAATGGAGAGTGATATGACCAAATTTGCATTCTAGAAAAAAAAAATACTCTTGCAGCTTTATCGTCTGGAGGCAGGAAGATCAGCTGGGAAGCTTTTAGGATGATCCAGGTGAGAGTCCCATGAACTCAGGCAGTGGCGTGGGGATGATGAGGCATTTAGGAGGAACATTGACGGGACTCACAGGGCAGGAGTGAGGGAGGGAAGGATCCAGACTACCTCTGAGGGTTCTTCTCCCGTGGCATTTTTTTTTTTTTTTTTTTGAGACAGAGTCTCACTCTGTTGCCCGGGCTAGAGTGAGTGCCGCGGCGTCAGCTTAGCTCACAGCAACCTCAAACTCCTGGGCTCAAGCAATCCTTCTGCCTCAGCCTCCCAAGTAGCTGGGACTACAGGCATG